>JAJONR010003765.1:0-70281 GCA_029582245.1 Solanum etuberosum
CCCCCCCCCCCCCCCCCCCCCCCCCCCCCCCCCCCCCCCCCCCCCCCCCCCCCCCCCCCCCCCCCCCCCCCCCCCCCCCCCCATGTTTAAGACCATAGAGGTAAAAGACATTCTTATATATTCTAAATATCCTTAAATTAAAAGTCTTCTTTATTTTTTAAAATTTCATATCAATTTAAATTAGAAAACTCTATATCTATCTATATCTATACTACCTTAAAAGTGTGAACTACCTAGCTTAAATGTTAAATTATTATAACCCCCCCCCCAACTTAAAACACCAAATTTAGTATATATTCTATATTATATATTGTATTATATTTATATTTATTTATATTGTATTACATTATATTAAAAAAAGACACCTTTTCACATTGAAAGGTTGTGACATTTCCAAAGTGTTATCTATTTTCCGATTAGTTGTGACCTTTTCGAAGGGTTGTAACTTTTCTAAAGAGTTGTGACTTTTCCGAAGAGTTGTGACTTTTCCGAAGAGTTGTGACTTTTCCAAAGGGTTGTGACTCTTCCAAAGAGTTATGACTTTTCCGATGAGTCATGACCTTTTTGAAGGGTTGTGACTTCTTTTTGATAAGACACAATGAACATTTTTTCATACACTACCCTTTGTTGGCTATAAAAAGAGGGGTTCCCTCACATTTTTAAACTACAATTTTTAAAGTTTTCTATTCTTCTTCTTCTTCTTCTTCTTCTTCTTCTTCTTCTTAAAACAACCAATTTAGTAAATCTTCTATATTTTATATTATATTTATTTATTTATATTATATTATATTATATTATATTAAAAGGAGGCCTCTTCACATTGAATGCTTACGACTTTTCCAAAGAGTTGTGACTTTTCCGATGAGTTGTGACCTTTCCGAAGGATTGCAACTTTTCTTAAGGGTTGTGAGTTTTATGATAAGGCACAATAAGCACATGCTCATAATATCCTTTGTTAACTTTAAAATGGAGGAGTTTCCTAACATTTTTAAACTATAATTTTTTAATATTTACTATTCTTCTCTTCTTAAAAATTCAAGTGTGATTTACAGACATTGAGAATCTCAAAGTTAAATAGAATTTTAAGTAATGCATTATAGAGGAGGAAGGAGAAAGTATATTTAAGAGGTGTACCAAAGATATTTTAAGAGTTTCTTTTTTTAATTTTTCCTCATTTTAAAATTAGAGGCCATAGAGAAGTGTTATATCACCTTATCTATATCTAGCTTTATATTATAAATAGTTATAGCTGTTTTTTGGATGTTGATTTGACACCTTTCAGTAGTAATCAAAAGAAAGCTTACATCCACTATTCATAGGAACTTATTCTTTATCATTCCATCCATAATTGTTTATTTAATAATATTTGACATTAAATATCAGTTCTAGCAACAACAAAAGGGTTGCAAAGCTTTGTAATAAATCAGCAAAGCATAAGTGTCACGACCCAATTTCTCTAGTCACGATAACACCTACTATAACCCACTAGTAGATAAGCCAACCCATAATCCAGAATAGTAGGTAATTAGTATAAGGATAGAAACATAGTGGAAGAGATAATTAAATAACAGAAATATTAGAACAGGTGGAAGCAAGCCAAAATATTTACAATTTGTTACTAAAAACGGAGGAGAAAAATTAGCACCAAATGCTTGGCAATCCTTGGTATAGCTTATTTATGATTTCGTGCTAAATTTGGAAAATGAACAAATAGGTGGTCTTTCCAGAAATGTTAAACAAAAGTTTTCCCAAAATCCCATTTCCATCGAGAATAGAATTGACCTTTCCCTTATTTCAACAGAATAATCTAACAGAGACATTACAGTAGATATTTTGACCAACCTGGAAGTCACAAGTATAGAGCTCCTAAAATAAAAGAGTACAAGTCACAAAAGTTGATCCAAAATATAAGGCTTGTCACAAAATACAAAAGACTAGCCAACAAAATACAGATAGAGATAGGTAAGTATATCGCCATGTGCTCACCCTCCCCTATGAACTGAAGCTGCAACATGCTCGAATCTTAGCGTTGGTAACTGGTGCTCAGACCTGCATCATGAAACAGATATAAAGTGTAGCATGAGTACCAAAATAATAGGTACTCAGTAGGCATCATATGATGAATGAGCAATAAAAGTAAGAAAATATGAAATGGTAGCATTTAAACACATATAAAAGTCAAAAGAGCGGAATTTAAAAGAGACGCACACGAGTGTACTAAGAACAAAAATGATATAAGTACAATTAACTAAACCTAGTTGGGCCCCCATAAACCCAATAAGGTATACTCGTGCACAAGTTTAAGTAAAACCTGAACAAACCCCATAAGCCCAACGGGTACACAGAAAGACTAACACTACTAAGAGAAAAACCCGATTAGTCCAGAGCAGAACCCGGTTAGTCCAGAGCCGAAGAAAGCATAACCCTGAACTTAAACCGCGGATAGCCACCCAAGTAACCACTAAGAGTCACCCATATATAGAGAGTGCATAGCCCAAACCTCGAACCACATATAGTATCCAAAAGGTCCAATAAGCTCATATAATAAAGGGAGTGAGTATCCTAGACCTCGAATCGTGGATAAGCCTCCAAAGTAACCAATAGGATCTAGCTGATATGTATCAACTCCATAAAGGATAAAAGACCCTGAATTATGCAGTGTGGCTATAGATCAAATGCCTACACCTCAAATATGTAACTAGAATAGTTGTTGAATGATGCCATGTTAAATCATCATCACAGAACCATCGTGGAAACACGTCCACTCTCAGGTAATCAATACAATACTCCAAGCTGAACCAACTCAAGTCCCAAGTGGCCAAGCAAAGCCTAATATCTCAATCGTAATCTATAGGGTCGTAAAAAGAGGGAGAAATGGATAGAAGGTCATCAGGGCTGAGTCAATGCCTAATCTAAGGCTCTATCTATCAGACCCAAGTCTGCTACACTAGTCTGGAGGGAGCGAGGCTATCCAAAATGATGTTAAAGCAAAACTAAGGCCATATGGTTCCAAATAATGCAAGTCTATTTCAAGCACTAGTCTATCCCTATACTAAGGTCAGACATGCTCGAATCAATCAATTATAACAACAATAAAGGCATACGAGAAGATAAGGATTATCATGAATCACAACCGACATGTGCTCAAATTCAAAAAATTAACTCGACAAAAGCCAAAAACATGGATTCCAGGTAATTTAACAAGATTATGTAGGTACACAACCCAAATTCACACAAATCAACATGCTTTCACATAATCAAGCTCATTCTAAGGAAAGGGAAGTCGTAGCATACTCTCACGACACGAGCCTACACCCTGGACGTGGCCAATACTTGAGAACCATTATTGGCCCTCAAGCGAACCCTCATCCTGGTTGACTACAAGTGGAAGACTAACTCAAACATACATAAGCATCAAATTTAAAGTAACGTTTAAAAACAGTTGGCTGAATCTCTAAACCTCACAGAATATACTGAGTATGAAACACAAGTTTTAAATGAAATATCTGAAACTGTAAGACTCTCCAAAACTGTCTATTTATGAAGCCTCTACTATATATAGACGAGTGTCGGGACAAGACCCACGACTACTCAAAATGTTAATAATACTAAAAACTCATAAAACTGGAGTCCTCCGAAAGCAAGGAGGTCTTACTCTAAAGCTGGCGAGCAGATGAAATGATCGCAATAGACTCATGTTGAGGATCCTAAGAACTTGTATCTGCATCATCAAAGGATGCAGGTCGAATAAAATCAGTACATGAAATGTACGAGTATGTAATAAGGTTGAATAAATAAATAACTGAAAGAAAGGACTGCAGTAGATATAAATATATACTCAACTGAATGTAAAGAAATAAAGAAGTAAACTTATTTAAAACTTTAAAAAATACTTTCTCATCTCTGAACTCAACATAATAAGTGATATATAAAAATACACTTTAACTCTATAAGGAGATTCTCTAACCGACAACCATCACTATGAGCTACGTGATGATACAGCGTCTCGCCCATGCTGCCAGAACTGTCATATACCTTGTCGAGATATAGAACACCTCAACTAAGTGGATCCACTAAGCTATGCTTAAAAATCAATAAGGAATCATCTAAAAAGTATGACCCTTTACCCATGTTGGCATACATGGTTTATGAGGACTTTGAGTTGTCTAAACTCATCCCCATATCAGTGCTCAATTCTACTCCCAATAATATATACTCATGCTCATATACTTAAAAACATAACTTTTCCTCTAGTTTGAGATAATTTCTCAAACTACCCTCTTAAAAGAGGTAACTGCTCTTGAAATATCTTTTGAACTCATAACTCATTTAGAAATCTCAATTTCTCTTTTATCAATGTAAAAATTGATACCTCTGGGAATACATAGTCCCCTTATACTCTTACTCAATTCGTACTTGAAAACTCTTTCTCAAAAACATATGAAAAACATATTTTAATATGATCATTGATGACTCAGGAAGTCATACTGCATAAACATTGATGGTATATCTAGGTACCATACTGCTCATATATTGATGGAAAACTCGATTGTCATACTAATCATGTTTTAGAAACCTTTTTCTCAAAACTCATCTTTACTTTCTCAAAACATAGTTTAAGAACTCAAGTGTTGGCTTTAAAAAGCTTCTCAAAATTTATAACTCAATTCATAGGGTTCATGCGGAATTATGGACATGAACAACTCAACTCAGGGATTTTAATAGCAATATGGAAACTCAGATCTCAACGATACTACTCATCACAAAAATACTCAATTCATAGGGTTCATGCTGAAATATAGACATGAACGAATCAACTCAAGAATCTTAATGCATAACATGACGCAAATTCAATAATTAGGAATAGAATATCAAAATGAATCAGGAACTCGAGAACTCAAAATCAACTCATCTCAAGAATACTCAAATCTAGGGGTAGAATCCTAGATTTCTCTTTTAGTGATTTGAAAGTATATGTAGGGCGTGAGGACGAACAAGTCCAACACTATGATAGTCTTACATACCTGGAAGAACAAGGTTCTTGAAGAATCTTGAAGAAAAACTTGATATCTTGATGGAGAAAAATCAAGAAAATCTTTCTTGAGATTTCTTGAATTAGTTTCTTGAAACTCTATGGACAAGAATTAAGATTTTCATTAGTGATTCATAATTGTATGGAGGAATTTGAGTTGGAAGTATGAAATTCTTGGAGAAAGACTTACCTTGAAGAAGAATCTTGAAAAATATTTAAAGAATCTTTAATGAAGTCTTCTACTTTGATTTTTCCTTAGGGTTTTGCCTTAGGGTTTGAGAGAGAAGAGAATGATGGATTAAGAGATGAAAGTCTGATTATTTTGGGTCTTTAATTAGTCAAAAAATTCGTTTAGGGTTTTCTTAGAGGTAAAAAGACAAAAATGACCCTTTTTAATATTTTCCCTTCAGCTATTTTGTCACTGCACCATATCAGGTTACTAAAATGGTCATAACTTTTTACTCAAAATTGGTGGCGTTGGAAAGTAGATTCAAATACCTTTAATTTGATAGGTTATGAGCCACGTAACTCTTTATATTCTAAGAGAAATGGTCATTTGAAGTTGACCCAAAGAGAAGCTTACATCAAAACTTATTCGGTAAAGAAACTTTCAACTCAACTTTGTGCTAGGAGTTTCTAGTGACCTTAATTGATATCCAAAATCATTCCCACACTAAAGAATTGAAATTTACACATATGGGCAATTTAAGTATCACCCGGTACGATCTTATTCACAAATAAAGAATGGTTCGAGTCTTAACTTAGAAATTTTTTTGGGGTGTTACAATATCTCCCTCTTGGGACCATTCGTCCTGGAATGACGGCTAGACTAAGAATGACAAGGAAATGGGTTACTCTTACTATATTCAAGCCTAACTCAAAATCATAAAGTACTTAACATAGGTTTATTATTCTGATCTAAATCACAAGATTCAGGTTCGATACCTCTATAGGGAATCTCATCCCAAGAACACTACTCCTTACCACTACATTCAGCTAACCTTGAACTCATATCACGGAACACCTAATGCATCACGCATTGTCCACATGTTACAAACACCACATTCAAGCCTAGTACTATAACCACTCCATGGACTCCTACTAACCACTCCTTATAAGAATTCCTCATTCTCTCGCCACTTCTACCAACAGAACTTTCATGCATTATTACCAAGATCTGCCTTATTACTCATACCTTATCTTCTCTCTCTCCACATTTAAAACCTTAGATTGAATAAACATACTGGCACTTATCACAATAAGGAAATATCAATCCTTTTCTCTATCATCACACCACTACTATCAACAACACCACTCTCAACTAAAAAGGATCACTGAGAAAGCTTTAGGGCAAAATATCGTAAGCATGATTCATTCGATATATCTGATATAAGAATATGCATGGCATAACACTATGTTGCTAGCCATTGAGAGTAAATCATAAACTTGTGAGACTGAACATACTATGAGACATGAATGTTTATATGAATAGGTTCATATCATGAGGCTGATATCCACAACTTTATGGATTAAGCTCGAGGTTAATAGGCTAAAGTATTTGCCCCTCCTTCTGGAAACTGAGCATAGATGTGAAACTCTTTAAAGCGTATGAGAATAGCTCATAGACACAATTCTGATATTATAAACGTCAACAAGATGTTGTCATAACTGAACTTTGAGAAATACGCTAGAGTATGAATGGATTTGTCACACCCCGAGTCTACCCCCTTGACGTAAACACGAGACCTAGGATCACAAGTGACCCCAAGCTAACCCTGAGCTGGCATATCATAAGCATACTTAACCAAATGAACAAAAGATACTATGCGGAAGCTTAAAACATGAAATAAACTAAAATAATGGGGATAACCCAATCTATGTCTGAATATATAAATACTGAGCAATATTTTAAGATACTGAACTATAACTCAAATACTAAAGCTGAATATGTCTATGTCTGAAATAAGCCTCTAACTGACTAGAGATGCTGGGACATTCCCCCAGCTAACTCTAGTAAAACTGAAACTAAAATGAAAGACTGAAATATAAAGAACACGTCTATCGTCCTCGAAGAATGAGGACTGACCACTGATACTGCTGAATACGGATTGGGAACCGACCTACACGTGATCTGAATGCTAAGGACCTGAACCTACATCACGAAAAGATGTAGCGCAGAGTATACGTCAGTACTTGAAGGTACTGAGCATGCAGGATAGGATAAAACTGAACAAGCATATAACTGAACAAAGCATACTGAGCAATGATATAATCTGAACATGGTAAAGATAATGAGATAAACTGAATATGAACTAAACTGAATGCAATGACCAAGTACATAACATGCTGAAGCTGAATACTGAAATATAACTGGAACCTGGTCAATGCACTAGAAACTGACTGTGGGAGCTACTATTAACCGACATAAAACCACATGAGCTAAACCTGGAGTCCGATGTATACACCCCATCGAGAGGACCCAATATACCTTACCAGGGGTATAAAGGCATGACTGGCGTGATCACTAAAACTGATGCCCACAGAGGGGACTTATAAACCTATGGGGGCACGTAGTTCTGGGACTATGAGGCTGACTGACCCTAGTCCAACTCGGTGTTAAGCCTAATCCCAACTGGAAATGTGTACAATACAACATAACTGAAATATACTGGATAACTCAATATTCTGACATGCTAACTGAAAATGCAACATTAAGTACTGATAATGAAACATTTGAAAACTGAGGCATGTATATATGTTTATCTGTCCTAACTAGTGTAATTCATGAACTAAACGAATCTACACCACTAGGGTTCAGAATTTCATGCAAGGAACTAAGCAACATTGTTACGAAAACATGATAATCTGATTAGGAATACTCTAACAGCTAAATCACAATAATTATCTGAAGTTCTAGGAACCCTAGGTCTAAGAAATATTTAGGGAATCAAGATTCTGACTGAAATCTAGGGACCTAGTGGATGAAAGAAATCCACTAGTGAAATCCCACATGCCTGGTGACGAATTCTACGGAGAAATCTTTTGATTTCGGGGCTGGAACTGAAGAAAACCTGTTGCGTTCTTGGAGAGGGTTTGGTTGACTGCTTCTTCTTCTTTTGCTCTAGTTTGATCAAATTTTGGTGAATGAATCGCTTACTGTAAGTTCTAATTAAGTTACTAGGCTTAAACTGACCAAAACGACGTAGTTTAGGGGTTAAATGTCGTAGTTTAGGTGTCCAACGCATAGGGGAAAAGACCAAACGACCCCTGACTTAAAAGATGTCGGGGCCAACGACGGGCCTGACCAACGGACCGTCGACTAACCTACGGTCTGTCATGGTCAGTCGTCGATTGTCTTCAGAGACTGGGTTCTGGGGTGTCTGAACCACGGCCTGGACCACGGACCGTGGTCTGACCAACGGTCCGTAGGTCTTGGCGTGGGTCCAGACTTAGCTGGAGTTCTGGGTTCTGGGGAGGGGGTTGCAGGTGGCCAACCATGGACCCCACCTACGATCCGTGGTTCACCCTACGGTCCGTAGGTGGCCTCCGTTGGTGGCACCTGCAACTCCTGAAAATCTGTATTTTGTTCTTTCTAGCATACAGGGTGTTACAGGATAGATGTACCTCTAAAACTCTTTGTGAAGACATCATTATCTCATCCTCAACACTTGACTTGGTTTATCATCTTATCATCTCCCCCTTAGGTTTGAAACTGTCACTATAAAGTTGTGGATCTATTCCATCATCTCTAAACTGGTCTACATTTGCTTTACTCTAATACTCGGGAAAGGCTTATCTCATGGTTACTGAACTCTCCATATGCAGGTACTAAGACTCGTTCTAAGATCTCATTCTAAGATGCTTCTCTTAAACTCTTCTCATTGGCTTATAAGGCCACTTAATCTAACTGTTAATAATCTGCCTTCTCCTTCTTAGACTACCAATAACATCCTTCTATATTCATATCAACTTAACTGAGGAAGCTTTAAACTATATCTAAGAGGCTCGTCATTGACTATATAAAATCCTTTCTACCAAACTCTTAAGGGTAGTAAATTATTGCTTACAGCAGCCTACTCCACATTAACAACTCAATATGCTATCTAGGCATACATGAAAAATCACTAATTTAATTGGAACCTTGTATGATTACATACAATCTCGGGTACACCTCTTAGTGCTCTTGTTACTCTTATGACTTAGACACACTTCACTACTCTTATCTAAAAGTTAGAATCTCATACTTGTACCACTCACATTCGTTGTAACTAACCTCTTAATTCCTCTCCTAATCTATGTCAAGTCTACCAGATCATATCTCAAAACTAACATCATCACCCTCATGTTGCCATTCTTTTGATCACGACGCTCATCTCAAATTCAAGCTTAATGTTTATTACTAAACCCAAATATTAATATGATTTTTCGCTTACTATACTAACTTACAGCTACTAGATAAAATTAAGAAACAATCGCCCACTAAGACCTCATGACAAGTAGTCAATCTTTATCTCTTAGTCTACATTCTTACATATTACTGCCACATTCCACTTCACAACTTAAGTACAATTTACTCATTCACTATACATCATTGCCTAATTAGTTTTATAACACTTTGAATATTATGGGACCTCCCTCAAAAATCATAAGCCTAGCTTAGATCTATTACCTCATGAATACTTCTGCTTTTCTATCCAGCACCTACACTTAGTCGTTACCAACACAATGACACATCATCATAACCTCCTTTATAGTTAAAATATACTATATCTCATCCTAACTAGTAACTCTTACTCTACCTCCTATCATGAACTCTATACAAAATTATTACTTCTTAGTCTACCCATAAGGGAAAACTCCTCTTTAATAACTTATTGGGTGTATGACTATAATAACATAGCTTGCACATCACTGTCTCTCTTTCTTATATTACTATACCTCTGCATGCTTTCCTCTAACTCTGGACACTTCTACTACAGGCTTATAACATAGCAACTCATACTATCTTTCGAGTGAAAATACAACCCAAGCTCTAAGACACACTTCCTCATAAGGGTCTCAACTGAAACAAGGTTTAGAGAACAGAGTCTGGGAGTACATCTCAATTTTAGCACGAACGCACGATTCATATGAATAAGAGTGCATTCCTTTGAATCTCAACACTTAAGCTCACTCATGGGCTTCTCTTAATCCCCTATGTAGTCTCATGACTTTCTCAAGACTTTTGCTAAGAGTAACTCATCGATAATAAACTGACTTTGCTTTTCAACTATCTTGAGTATGAGGGATAGTCGAATGAATATGAGAAACACACGAGTTTTGAATAAGGTTTGATTCATCAATGTCGGTATCTCAGTCCCAGATTGATGTTATCCTCAAAATTCCTAATGACACAGCTTTACTGCACGATTTAGAGTATGAAAGAAGGAAATAATTTCCTAAATGTCTATAGTCCCTCATTTATAGAAGTGGGGCCCTCACAACCATAAATAAGATCCTACTTGATACGACTTCATAGACACCCTAGGACACTTGAACTCTGTGCTCTAATACCAAGTTTGTCACGACCCGAGCCTACACCCTAGACGTGGCCGGCACTCGAGAACCATTATTGGCCCTCAAGTGAACCCTCATCCCAGTTTACTACAAGCGGAAGACTAACTCAAGCATACATAAGCATCAAATTGAAAGAAACGTTTAAAAACAGTTGGCTGAATCTCAAAACTTCGCTGAATATACTGAATATGAAACATAAGTTTTAAATGAAATATGTAAAACTGAAAGACTCTCCAAAACTGTCTATCTATGAAGCCTCTACTATATATAGACGATTGTCGGGATAAGACCCACGACTACTCAAAATGTTACTAATACTAACAACTCATAAAACTAGAGTCCTCCGAAAGCAAGAAGGTCTTACTCTAAAGTTGGCGAGCAGACAAAGTGATCTCAACGGACTCATGTTGAGGATCCTAAGAACCTGTATCTGCATCATAAAAGGATGTAGGTCGAATGATATCAGTACATGCAATGTACGAGTATGTAATATGGCTGAATAAATAAATAACTGAATGAAAGGACTGCAGTAGATATAGATATATACTCAACTGAATGTAAAGAAATAAAGGAGTAAAATTATTTAAAACTTTAAAAAATACTTTCTCATCTCTGAACTCAACATAATAAGTGATATATAAAAATACACTTTAACTCTATTGGGAGATTCTCTAACCGACAACCATCACTATGAGCTACGTGATGATACAGCGTCTCGCCCACGCTGCCAGAACTGTCCTATACCTTTCTGGGGTGTAGAACACCTCAACTAAGTGGATCCACTAAGCTATGCTTAAAAATCAATAAGGAATCATCTAAAAAGTATGACCCTTTACCCATGTTGGCATACATGGTTTATGAGGACTTTGAGTTGTCTGAACTCGTCCCCATATCGGTGTTCAATACTACTCCCAATAATATATACTCATGATCATATGTTTAAAAACATAAATCTTCCTCTGGTTTGAGATAATTGCTCAAACTACCCTCTTAAAAGAGGTAACTGCTCTTGAAATATCTTTTGAACTCATAACTTATTTGGAAATCTCAGTTTCTCTTTTATCAATGTAAAAATTGATACCTCTGGAAATATATAGTCCCCTTACACTATAACTCAATTCGTACTTAAAAACTCTTTCTCAAAAACATATAAAAATCATATTTTAATATGATCATTGATGACTCGTGACGTCAAACTGCATAAACATTGATGGTATATCTAGATACCATACTGCTCATATATTGATGGCATACTCGATTGTCATACTAATCATGTTTTAGAAACTCTTTTCTCAAAACTCATCTTTACTTTCTCAAAACTTAGTTTAAGAACTCAAGTGTTGGCTTTAAAAAGCTTCTCAAGATTTATAACTCAATTCCTAGGGTTCATGCGGAATTATGGACATGAACGACTCAACTCAAGGATTTTAATAGCAATATGGAAACTCAGTACTCAGAACTCAACGATACTACTTATATAGGGTTCATGATGAAATATAGACATGAACGAATCAACTCAAGATTCTTAATGCATAAAATATAGCAATTCAATAATTAGGAATAGAATTTCAAAAATAAACAGGAACTTGAGAACTCAAAATCAACTCATCTCAAGAATATTCAAATCTAGGGGTAGAATCCTAGATTTTTCTTTTACTGATTTGAAAGTAGATGTAGGGCGTGAGGGCGAACTAGTCCAAAATTATGATAGCCTTACATACCTGGAAGAATAAGGTTCTTGAAGAATCTTGAAGAAAAACTTGATTAGAAGCCTTGAAACCCTAGCTTGAAGAAGAAAAATCAAGAAAACCTTTCTTGAGATTTCTTGAATTCGTTTCTTGAAACTCTATAGCCAAGAATTATGATTTTCAATAGTAATTCATAATTGTATGGAGGAATTTGATTTGGAAAGAATGAAATTCTTGGAGAAAGACTTACCTTGAAGAAGAATCTTGAAAAAAGATTGAAAGAATCTTGAATGAAGTCTTCTACTTTGATTTTTCCTTAGAGTTTTGCCTTAGGGTTTGAGAGAGAAGAGAATGATAGATTAAGAGATGAAAATTTGATTGTTTTAGGTCTTTTAATTAGTCAAGAAATTCATTTAGGATTTTCATAGAGTTTTTCCGTCGGTTAATTGTTCACTACACTATATCAGGTTACTAAAATGGTCATAACATTTTACTCGAAACTAGGATTGATGCGAAATTGGTGGCGTTGGAAAGTAGATTCAAATACCTTTAATTTGATAGTTATGGGTCACGTAACTCTTTATATTCTAAGAGATATGATCGTTTGAAGTTGAACCAAAGAGAATCTTACATCAAAACTTAATCGGCAAGGAAACTTTCAACTCAACTTTGTGCTAGGAGTTTCTAGTGATCTTAATTGATATCCAAAATCATTCCAACACTAAGGAATTGAACTTTACACATATGGGAAATTTAAGTATCACCCGGTACGATCTTATTCACAAATAAATAATCGTTCGAGTCTTAACTGAGAAATTTTTTGGGGTGTTACACATACCTTATGGCTGCCCGCATGCACTCCAAATCGCAATTTTGGAGTTCTTCCCTTTTGAACGGCCTTCGATCGCTACCACACTGTCAAAATAGAATCACAATGTTAATAAGATCACTTGACAACAAATAAAATAAAATGGAGACGGACCCAAATTGGAGTCAAAATGAAAAATATGGGACCTGTGCCAGAAATTCCAGATTGACTCTGTCAAGAGATCCTAATTAGCTTCTTGAACTTATGTTCCAAAATGGAAAACAATTTGGGGCTTGGAATAGTAAAAATAAGCATCGTGCATGATTCTCACAATTAAAGAACAATAGAACAGGGAAATCAACCCCTTAGCAGAGAATTTTACCTCAAGAAAAGCCTCCCTGACACTCCCCAAATTCTCAACCACGTAGTCCCTACTTAACGATCACACTGGACTTTGAGTCACCCAATTCGGAGCTGAAACGGGAGAAAAATCACAACTGGATGTTTTTGGAATGAGGGTGATCAGGGTTTGTCTTCATTTGAAAAACCGTGAACACGAAGGTCTAGAAATTCGGGCACTATGAATGCCTCAGAAGGCCCGCGATCACAGAGGGTCTGAAAGTCAGACCATCGCGAATGCGGCCAGGCCACGTGAACGTGGAGGTCAACCAACTAACTCTTTGCAAACGTGTCAAAGAAGGTCTATGAACGTGAAGGAAAAATATGCCTTATACCAGCTGATGCACATCAACTATTTTTTGCGAGTTCGTATTCTCTGACGGAGCTCGATATTCAGAACCTCATATGCACAAATGAAATATGCTACCCTACCTAATTCGACGATCCAAACTCAATGGAGCATTCAATACTTCCATCCAAGGTTGTCTCAACACTTGTGGAGATCCCGAGCACCTGATGCGACAATGTACTTCCCAGAGGGGTCGTGGAGGACCCCAACCTAATTCTTCATTTCAGGCTAGACCACCGGTACCACAGGGTAGAGGTCGAGGCAGAGTTCAGTCAGGTAGAGGCGGTAGAGCTTCTAGTAGCGGTACTGCGGCTCAGTAGAATGGGGGTAGAGGTACCACCCAGGCTGGAGGTGGCAGAGGGGGCCACTGTTATGCTTTCCCGAGGAGACCCGAGGCGGAGACGTCTGATGCTGTTATTACAGGTATCATCCTAGTATGCCATCGATCTGCGTCTGTATTGTTTGATCCGAGCTCTACATTCTCTTATGTGTCTACCTATTTTGCTGTTGAATTTGATATGATATGTGATAGCATGACTGTACCTATTCGTGTTTCTACCCCCGTGGGTGAGCCCTTAGTGGTGGATCGATTGTATCGATCCTGTCTTGTTTCTTTGGCAGAGTATGACACCTGGGTAGACTTAATCATTCTGGGGATGGTAGACTTAATCATTCTGGGGATGGTAGACTTTGCTGTTATCTTAGGTATGAATTGGCTTTCTCCTTATCATGTTATTCTTGATTGTAATGCTAAGACTGTGACTTTAGCAATGCCCCCTAAGCTCCATTTTTAGCAAAAACCTACAACAAGCCTCGAATTAGCTTGAAAGCCTTACCATCCACATGAAGGGTGCTTCTAGACCAAAATCGATGTTCTGGAACAAAAGGAACCGTCAAAATTACATTATGAGAATTTTTTACTGAATTCAACCATTCAAGTTTCAGAAGCTCCAAAACGCAGAAACTTGCATAAAAACCAAACGACTGACCATGTGACCAAGTTGTCAGTCCCAACAAGTCATAAATGACTTGGGGTCACTATAGGATGCTCTAAGTGATTAAAAGAAGGCATTTTCTTCAAAAAGACCTAGAGGTTCATTACAATAACTCTATCCCCAAAACAATTAGGGTTGATAAGAGAAATGTGGGTGTTGTAGATTTGGGACTTAACTCAGATAGAAATGAAGAATGGTTTGTTTGTGATAGGAAGTCTGAGAAAAAAGGTGAAAAAATAGTACGCGGAAGATTCCATGGATACCTACGTATCCCATTACAAAAATTTTGGAACACAAGAATAATACTTGCCATCCAATTGTTCAAAAATTGGAATTGCATAACAATTTTTTATCATCTAATCAATTCGATTTTCATGATGATGAAATTGATGAAGATGAGGTTTTAAATGAATTTAACGAGCACACAAATATAAAAGAAATGAATTATAAGGAGCGCAAAAAATATTGTTGGTTAAAGATGTCTCAACAAATTGACTATTCATATGGTTATTGATCCTAAGCGACAATGGCATTGTCGTGCCTGCAGAGGTGACCCAGGTGAAATCAGGTGGTTATAAGGGTTGCACTCATTAATTTCCCATATAAAAACAAAAGGTGAATCTAGGTTTAAATTACACAGAGCTTGCTCAACTTTGGGAGGAGGATAAACATTTGAGAAGCTCCGTTTGAGAGGAATAGATGTCTTTGAGTTGGATAGCATTTCTTCACTGGCATCACACCTTTGGAAACACCATTGCAATTGTGGAGTCGTGCCTGCAGTATATTCTTCGCAGCAGCAGACCCAGTCTTCAATCACACTTCACTCTTGCAAAAGAAATGTCGCAGGAGCAGTATCACATATGTGGAAAAAGCTCCGCTCATGTGACCTTGTATTCAACAGAAGGCCATATAGAATTTTGGCACTCAACATTTCCACCTGTGGCCACCAATTATGAATTATATAATGTCAACCTCAAACACAAGTTCATCACAACAACTTTTAAAGAATTCAATGTTATGTCAGTGAAACGTTGATTTACAAATTTCAACCGCCGATTCAAAGTAATCAAGAACACATATGTTCATATTTTTGGCCTTAGGAATTCGTACTCAAACTTCCAAATCCTCATTCCAGACAAACATTCATGCCCAAACACAAAAAAAAATCATAGATTTATGCTTTAATTTCTACCGTAATTAAAAACCTAATTATATCCCTAATATCCCATTTCAAGCTATTGTTTAGCATGTTCTTGTCTCAATCAACACAGCATTAAATTACATTGAAAATGCAAACCAAATGCAAGTGATTCAAGTTCGTACCTGCTTTCCGTAGAGATTTAACAAAAGGGCAGTTGATTCTTGAAGATCCTTTGAAAATCTCTTTTTGCTCTTTGAGGAGAACTTTTATTTGCTTTTGTAGGATGTAAAGTGTGTGATTGTGAGGTGAATATATCAAAAGTCAATTGAGAGGGGGAGTAAACCTACTCAAGATCGCATATGAAGAGTTATGAATACTCTTCATTCATGAATTTGATAAGAACTTAGAAGTTCAAGTGCACTTCACACCTTCGACTCTGGTTCTGCTTTGGCGGTATCATTTCTATGAGAAATGGCTACTTCTTCTATTACTGACCCAGCTGACTATCACAAGTGCGAAAAGATCATCGCACCTCTGGTATCTCTCCATCAGAAGAAGTTCCGTAGGAACGACTCCCTTATACTAGTGTTGATAATTCCACCTGCAAATTTAGTAACAAACTAGAAAATTATTGATTAGTCAAAACAAAACTAACTACATTATAAAAATTTAGAAGCAATGTTTCCTCCCATAAAGCACACAATTGAACATCGTGGTGCAAATCCGAGTACACGACCTCTTATGCTTGTATTTTGAGTCAATGAACCTCCTCCCCAACTTCAAATTAAGGTTTTATTGAAGATTAGGAGGTAAGAGTGTGCACACAATGCATCCAACTCTATCCCTCCACTTTGAATATTTGAACCTCTTTCTCAAGTTCAAGTTGATTTTTTGTTGAAGTGCATTAGGCAAGGGAGAGGTGAGAAATAGGCCACGTTGTTGACATCGAATCATGCATTTCTTGGCCTTTAAGTGAGGAATGTCATTTTGTCTCCATTGAGTGGCAAACTCACTTACAAATGGACTAGAGATGAGGATGTTGACTCTTTCTTGCAACTCTAGTATCATTTCTTTGATAGTGGCATCTTGAATTATCTTTGGCTCGGAAGGTGTGAAAATACCCATGATTTCTTCCATATTAAAGAACAACCCTTTATTTGTCGGATTCCAACTTTATTTCATCACTCTTGACCATTTAAGGAAGAGCATCACATGCCCTAAGCTTTGGTATCACATCAGTCTTCAAGTTGACAATTTCAAGCTCAAGTTAGATCACCTCATGGCACCGGTTGAGATGCAAGTTAAGGAGTTCACCCCTCAAGCGGAACAAAATAGCTTGCATCCTATCACAACGGTCAAGGTGTTGGGTTAATCTTACGAGCAGAGTTTGACTCACAGTTCCCATTGTGTCACTTGTTTCTTTATTTTGAGAAGTCTCTATACATTTTTCCAAACATGAGGTCCTCTAAAATAGGGGCAAGGGTCATCAACATGGGGATTTCAACCCCTAAGCTTGGTTTCCTCAAAAAAATCCACAGAAACAAAAATAAAAACTACAAAAGCACAAACAAATATTTACAATGTGGATCGAAACAAGTGAACTATAAATTCTATATCAATTCACCAAATTATTCCACGACAACGGCGCCATTTTCAATAACACTCAACTACACTACCCAAATTAAAAATGTAGGCGGTCGTATGCAAAAACAATACCCAACTTATGAGGTGGATGTCAAATCCCACAATGAACAATGTTGTGGCGATCAAAAAGATAAAGAATTACAAGCCACTAATTTGAATCCAACAATTGACACACATATTTTTTTTTGGGGGGGGGTTCTAATAAGGGACAACCACTAAAACTAAGATAAGAAAAATAAAAGATAGATTGATCAAAGACCTTTTGATTCGAGGATAGAAAATAGATTTGGGAATGAGAATTCAATTCATGCTCATACGATCTATCATAAATAACCAAATATCATCAAGTTAATAACTAAGTCAACTTTGACTTGGTTTCTAAAGTACCCACTTGTATCTGTCGGTCACAAACAAGTATAGAAAAATAAACAACCAATATGACAACACTATGATTATCCTATCTCTAGCTCAAATCCATAAGATGAGGGTTAGACCCAGATCAAAACTTTCTCAAGCTCTAGTCCATCCAATTCTCAAATCGTGCTAGTCAAACTTTCCTACACTTAATCCTCTTTCTCAAGCAAGATCAAGCTTAATAGGTAATTCCTTGGGTTCATCACTCTTTTGGAAGTCAATTAGAGCATGAGATCAATTAGAAAATCAAAGACCCATATCATAAACAAGAAAATATTTAATTAATTGCAAAAGCACAAAACAAGAATCAAAACCAAGATATTGTTTATCTTTAACACAATATCCAAATATGAAAATCAAAGACTACAACCATGAATCATCAAGCTAAATCAAGAGTTGAAGAAAGGTCTAAAGATATACACATTTAAGCTAACAATCTTCACTCTTCAACTTGAGTGGTGACTCTCACCTCTCAAAATATGATTTTTCTCTTGATGGTAGATTAATGATGTGTTTCCAAAGGTTTGAGGTGCCTTTAATTCAGCTTGGGGTTTCCAAAAGTGTGAAAAGACAACTTTGGGCTACATTGTAGCCCGTTAGTCGTAGGAGCGGTCCATTAGTTGCAGGCGTGACCTTCGTTGTGGCAAAAGTTTCTTTGCAGGTGTGAGGATCCATTGTTCTTTGACAATCGTAGGAGCTTCGGTCCTTGCCTCGGTGCGGGATCACATATGTGGTCCTTTTTTGCAGTTGCGCGGGACCTGACAATTTTCTCTTTGTAGCATCCCTTTATTTTAGCTCCATTTTGGCTCTTTTCCTCGTCTATCCTTCTTTTATAGTTTTTCAGTGAATACTCATGAAACATACATTAGTAGTCGCATTTCATGATTAGAATGAACAAAATCACAAAAAAGGACACAAATAAGTGGTAAAATTCATCACTTATTACTAGTGAGTTATTGAGTTGTGATGGGTGGAAAGTTAGTCCCATGAAAGACTTAGCTAAGAGATCATATCTTACTAACTTGTGATGATCAATATGAAGTCAGTTCTTAGGGGGAAGAATTGCACTTAAGTATACATGCCACTACAATGAAGTGTTATGCAATTGGTATAGGATGTTATGGCTTAGTCATTATTAAAAGAGGGAAATTTATTAATCTAAGAACGATGAGTTATAGTGCTCAGATTAACAATATGTAGTTTTGATAATTAACAAATGAGTAGCAATACATAACAAACATATGCAAGAATCAAGTCATTCATAGGTCTCAACAGCTGGTAGTGTTCATAACAAAATATTAAAAGGTAACCAATTTTCTTTCCATGTCTACAACAAAACGTTTCTATCAAGAGTGCATCACAACAATGAATAAACAGTGAAGGAACCACGTCCTTGATAGTGGACCAGAGGAGATTATTGATCAAACCAAAAGCATATTTCAAGTGCATAAAAGGTTTGCTTGTGGAATTAGGATTACGAAAAATCTGATAAAATAATGAGTAAAAAAATATAAAAACATTAATCATAAGATAAGATTTGCAAAATAAGATAAGATTTGCAAAATAATATAAAAATATTTACACACGAGGAAGAAGATTTGCAAAATAAGATAAAACAATGGTCAAATCCGTGAAGAAAAATCAAGTCAAACTTAGATTAGAATATTGGATTCTTGGTCCAATCCATGTTGAATTGAAAAGACATAAAACCTCCATATACTCATATATAAAATGCCTCATTGATGTTGTAAAACTTGAAAGAAAATAGAGTCACTACAAAGAGAAAGTAAGAACAAGATTTTAATAATGATTTAATTGTAAGAATGAAGTGCCGATAATAAGAAACATGTTCCTATCAAGTTACATTCATAACAGTTCTTGTTGTTTGAAGTTCAATTTACTATAACATTTTACTTTTCATAGTTGATTTGTATTAGGTGTTGTTTTGAGCTATAAGAGCCAACATCTAGGTAGAGTTGTTGGGGAAGTTGGACTACAATTGAAGCGCATTATAGAAGGGGGAAAAGTAAAGTATTTATTTTAGTTTCTTAAAACTTATAAAATCTCCTCATCGTCGAGTCTGATGGACTCGACTCTTTTCCCTGCCCTCAACCTCTCACTTCTTTTCATTCCTTTTTTGTACTGTTACTTTTTTTTGTACTATCTCTTGAATGAAGATACTCAAATTTAGTGATAATTTGAGAGAGAGAAAGGTCGGGGTTTTTTGACTCTCGGAGATTTCATATTTCATTAAAGATAAAATGGAGATTTTAAAGTTAAATTGTTACTTAATATAAAAATGTGTCTTTGTTTGGGATGACTAAAAGGAAAAATAAGTCATATAAATTGGGACAGAGGGAGTAGTTGAAAAAGGGATAACTTCATAGTCATCCCTTCAGATTTTTCTCTTTAACACTCACTTTTCTTGTGGTTTGTGATATTACGACTACCTCCCTTATTTGTTTTTAAAAAAAATATTTTTAAACCTACTTAAAATAAATATATATCTAAGTTGACTTGACAAAATTGTCTTTCTTCATATTAATTTGGCAAAAGTGTTCATTACCCCCCTGAACTTGAAGCTTTTTATGCAGTGTACACCTAAACTATAATCTGTTTTATTTACTCCCCCCCCCCCTGAACTTGTTTATTCATCCATCGCGTACACCTGTATGGTCTGGCCACTCCAATCGTGTCTACACGCGCATGACATGTTGACAAAAGTGCTGATGTGGATTTCCAGTTGGATAAATATTAGCCACTTAGATAAATAAATGTCAAACTTCTTAAAACTTCTCATTAAGCTCAAACTTCCAAACTAATCTTCTCTTTAAGAAGTGTAATCGACTGAGTAAGGGAAGATTTCAAACCTTTTGACTCACTAAGAAGTGTAATCGACGGACGTTTTCCTGGAAATCTTTCTGAATTCGGGTAAGTTGCAGTTCTTAGACGTGAAGTTCTTGCTCGATTTCGTGAAGCGTTTGGTCGATTTTCTTTCGATCTTGTCTGAAATTCTTACCAAGTAAGTGACTATCCACTCTTATGATGTATTATTGTTTGTTTCCTTTACTTTTTCATTTATATTTTGCCATATTTTTCATTTAAGGTTTCGCCATATTCTTCGACTAGGGTTTCACCATAGTTTCCGATTGATCTTCCAATTTGGGGTTTGATAGTTTTCAACTAGAATTTTCACTTAATGAATGTATTATTATGAACTTGTTCAGCTTATGCATGCATGATTATTAGAGTTTCTGGTAATTAGTTCAAAAAATTAGGGCTTTTTAGTAAAATTAAGATTCTAGGGTTCTGATTTCAATATTCTATTTTGGTATTGTTAAATGTTGGGGTTTTTTGTAATTTCCTTATGTATATTTGTATGTTGTTGAGTAAAATCAATATTTTCGGGGTTTTAGGGTTCCAATTCACCTATTATGTTTTTGTAATGTTAAATATTAAAATTTAATGTAAATTTCCTTGTATAATTGTATGCTTATGAGTAAAATAAATATTTTGATTTTGTTGCCTCTGTTTTGCTGTTGCTGCCTCTGTTTTGGTGTTGTTGCCTCTGTTTTGTTGTTGTTGCCTTGTACAATATATTGATTATTATTGTGGTTATAGGTTGACAATATGGCTACTAAGTACCTCAATTTAAGGTTCAAATTTGGGGGTATCTTGGTGAGTGAGGTAGGTTCAGTATATGTTGGGGGTATGACTGAATATGTACAAAATGTGGATGAAGATTATTTGTCAATCCCTGAACTTGCATATTATGCCAAGTCTTTTAGGATTAGTAAGTTAGGAAAAAATTATGCAATTTCAACTCTAGGGGGTGATCTGGTTGAATTGAAAAATGACATGGACATTTGTGATATTGCATTATTTATGCATGATGGGACACAATAGATATTTATGTGTGTCATGACTCTAATCTAGAGGATGTGGGTCCCACTGAGGGCCAAATTAGTCAATCTTTAAGTCAAGTTGGTGAGTCTTTTAATGCACATGGAAATCTGATGGTTCTTTAACTGCACAACCAAAAAATGCAGATCTAGGGTTGGGTTCCTTTTCTACCTTTCTATCTAGTGAAAGAGTTGAGAATGATGGGGTTGCAGGTGTCCAACAAGAAACTGATGATGGTTATTCTTCAATAGATTGAACTGATACTGAAGAAGAAGTTGAACCTTCTGTCCAACAAGGAACTGAACCTTCTATTCAAGAAGAAGTTGAACCAAGTGCCCAAGAAAATGCAGAGCAAGATATAGACAATGATTCTATTTGTTCTGACCAATATATTGACTATGGAACTGATATGCATGAGGAGTTGAGGATTGTGAATGAAGATGTGAGAAAGTTAAGAGAAAATAGGAGGAAAAAGAAGAAGGAAAAAACAAAAGGTTTTTTAGGTGAAGTTGGACTTGATGAAGGGTATGGCAAAAAAAATTCAAGAGTAAGCTAACAGAGGATGAGCCATACTATGACAGCTCTGATTGTGATAGTTTTCAAAGTGATGAAGAACTGCCTGTTTCTGATGATGAATTTGAAGGAGGGAACTTAAGGGGGAGAAAGAAGAGTAATAGAGTGATATATGATTCTACTTGTGATGTTGTAATATGGCAGTGTGGTTTGGTATTTGAAAGTATAAAAAAGGGAGTTGAGTTAGACAAGTATGTGAATGAGAGTACTAGAGTAAGAGTCAAGTATAAAAATGGTTGTCTATGGCTATTGTATGCAAGCAAGGAAGGGAGGAGTGAAAACTTCACTATCAAGACCTACAACCCAAGGCACAAATGTATCAGGACCAACAATAATATTTTATGTAATTCAAAGTTTTTATGTAAGTATCTGAAAGATAGAATTATTTCTCAACCTAGTATAAAAGGGTGGGAAATACAAATTTTGGTGAGGAAAGAGTTGAATGTTTATGTAGGCAAGGCAGTTTGTTTAAAGACAAGAAAAAATCTTTTTTTGTTTGTCTTTAATTAAATTTGAGCAAAATTTAACTATCTTTATTATTTTGTTTTGCAACTACAGGGACTAATAACTGCTGCAGATGAAGTATTTCCAGAATGTGAGCACAAAATGTGTGCTAGACATATGTTAGCTAATTGGTCACAAAACTGGAGAGGCATAGAAAGAAGGAAAAAATTTTGGGCTTGTGCTAGAGCCACTTTTGAGGCACATTTCAAGTACAATATAAATGCTCTAGCCAAGCTGGGAAAAGATATAGTTGAAGACCTTATTAAATACAACAAGGAGAGATGGTGCAAAGCCTTTTTTCAAACTTTTTCAAAATGTGATAGTATAGATAACAACATGGCAGAGAGTTTCAATGCTTGAATCTTGGGACCTAGGAACAAGACTATTGTTTCTAAGTTGGAAGAAATTAGAATTAAGGTGATGAGTAGGGTGAGTAAGTCAAGAGTATTTGTTGATACTTGGACAAATGAAATATCTCCAATGGCAATGATGGTATTCAATACCAATGTAACAAGATCAATGCAATACATTTGAAATGGTGATGATTGATTTGAAGTGTTAAAAGGGGCATACACACATACTGTGAACTTGGGTCAATAAAAATGTAGTTGCAGATCTTAGGAATTAAAAGGTATTCCATGTGCACATTGTATATCAGCAATGAGCCACTTGAACATGGATGCATCACAAGCAATTTCAAGCTGGTACAGAAAAGAGACATTTATGAAGACATATTCTCATTTCATTCAACCAGTCCCAAACATGGAAATGTGGCCTGAAAGTAGAAACCCAATAGTTGAACCACCTGAGGCACGAAAAATGCAGGTAGGTCACCAAAGTACAGAAGAAGAGAAATTGGTGAAGTGAGAAAAGCTAGGAAGTTGCCAAGACTGGGGACAATAATGACATGTTCAATTTGCAGAGGAGCAAATCATAACAAGAGTAATTTTCCAAAAAATTCTAAACCTAAGTCTACACCAACACCCACTCAAGAGGTACATTCACATTAATTTTCTTTTATAAATCATATTAGGTTACTTATTAATTTAGTCTCTTGTTTTATTCCTTTTCTACTCACAATAGTCCTCCACTGGGAAAAAGAGGGTTAGAGGTCAATATGAAAGAGCAAGCAGCAACAACACTTGTACAAGAAAAGGTGCAGGAAGTGGTTACAAGAAGAGGCCAAGAGTTGTGGGACAATGTGTATTTGTTGCTGATACTGGATATACATGTATTAATGTAAGTGTCTTTTAAAATTGTCAAAATTATATTTTTAAATGTGAGTCCCAAAATAACTAAGTTGTTAATATTTCAGCAAGGATTGGCTAGCAGTAGGAGGGTTAATACTGGTGTGCAAAGTTCTGTGCATGTGACAGGTGATATTGGTTTTAAACCTACCAAGGGACTAAAGTGGAAAGGCAAACATGCCATGACTAAAAGAGAACTTCAAGTCCAAAGTGCTATGCGTCGTATTCAAACCAGTTCAAAAGCTGTTGGAATTCAAACAAGGGCACAAGCCAAGGGAAAATCTCTCTCAAAGAAAACTTCTTAGTTAATATGTGTGATTGGTGGTTTTTAATGTACTTTCTCTGTTTTGGTGGTTGTGTGGTTGTAATAACCAAACTTAAATTAGTGACTGTTTTGTGTTTTGGTGGTTCACTTAAGTATTGTGGTGGTTGTTGGTTGAAACAATGAAGCACTATGATGTTTGTGTTTAATGATCAAGAAAGCACTATATGTTATGCCTTTATGTTATTATTACGTGTTTTGTTATCAATACATCTTTGTGTTTTTGTTACATATTACCTATTCAATGTAATTGTAGTTTTATGAAAAAAGGACAAGTCAATTGAACATATATATATTGCTTTAATCAGCAGAAACATACATCACTAAAAAAATTTTAACGACACACTAGAACCGTAGAACCAAACTAAGTCCTTACGTTAATAACTCCTAACTATACCAAAACACCAAACCAAACTAATGCCCAAAATTAGAACCCTAGAACCAAACTATTACGTTAATCACAGTTACATTCACTAAAAAATTTTCAACGACACACTAAATAAAAGAATAATATCACATTACATATCAAACTAATGCCCAAAATTAGTTTTAATATCCATCTACACTTCAGTTGTTTTTGTTGGTCTTCTTCAACAGACCCAAAATCAGAGCATTCGCCTGGCTGAAAAATTCTGGTTCATACCAATCGAAAAACTTACAAGGATTTCGAAATAAGGACCGCATTTCATTAAAATCAAAGTTAAAAAAATTAAATAATAAGAAATTAAAATAAAAAAAAATGAAACAATACATACTCCATAGTGTCTACAACCGAGAAATCTACGTCCAAGATCGTCATTTGTCCATGAAATTTTCAGAATTGGTGGTGTCCCACATAAACAAACAAGTCTCCTATTATAATTCATGAAATTTGAAAAAAATGAAAAAGAGAGAAAAAATCTGAAATTTGAAAGGGAGAATAAATAGTTAGAGAATAGAGATATAAAGTTCTGAAAAGAGGCCAAAAATTAAAGAAAAATGGAGATTTTTTGATGTTTTTTTACCGTTGGAGCTTTGTGATGTGGCAAAAATTTACTTCCTCACGCGCCTGCTAGAGTTTGTTGTCAATTTCTACGCCAGGTGGACCATATAGGTGTACGCGATGGATGAATAAACAAGTTTATGGGGGGTAATTAAAACGGATTATAGTTTAGGTGTACACTGCATAAAAGCTTCAAGTTCGGGGGAGGGGGTAATGAGCACTTTTGCCTATTAATTTCTTCATATTAATGCACATTATTAAAAACCTAACTCATTTGATAAATACTTTAAAACTGAATCAACACAAATAAGTTAGTACTATAATATGTTTTTTTATATATACACACGCGGAATTTTTTTTTCCAAATAAAAGTTGACATTTCTTCATATTGATTTATTTTAAAGGTATTTATTAAATGAGTCATTTTTTAATAATATGAAGAAATTAATATAAAGAAGGACAAATTTGTCAAATCATAATTAATTTATATATATATATTTTAAATAGGTTTAAAGAATGAATCAAAATAAAGAAGGTATGCATAATATCGTAAACCATAGGGGAGGTGAGTGTTATAGAGCGAAACCTTTAGGGAGGTCTCTGAAATTATTCCTAAAAATATGATAATAGTAATCCTTGAAGTATTTCAATATATCGTGTTTAAAAATAACTCTATTATTTTTTGTTGTCTGTACGTGGATTAAAGAATCAGGTTCATCATTAATTAAACAAGAAGTAAATATGAAATTTAAAAACAATCAATATAAGGATTTTACTTATAGTCACACAAATATTTATTAATTATTTTAGATCACAAGTTTCTAAAATCTCAATTTCTTTTTTAAACTCTGCGCTAAATTAAACAAACACATATAAAATAAGACAAAGAAATAATAAACAATGGGCCACATGAATAAAAGTCTCAAAATGAAAATACTTACAAAAATATCGCAGCCCTAAAGTAAATAAATTACTCTCTTTCCCTTAAAAAAAGAAGAAAAGAAACGACAATCTAATGAAGAAAATATTTCCCCCTTTATCCAATGTCAATTAGTATCGAAATCCTCTAGAAACAGTTCCGTACCGATTTTCTCTTCTCTCATAATCATAATTAATAAATCTGTAAATCTCGCTCGGCGCTCCCCAATTCCAAAGTGGTTGTACGCTACAGATTCAGCTATATCCACTTGAATTTGCAATTGTTTGTAATTTGTCGGTATACTGTACAAATTGATGGCTGCCAGCGCGAATCCTCCGGCGGGTAATAATAGTGGTCAAGAAGGCACCGGCAATGGGAATGGCGCCACCACTAATGGTCTCTCCGTTCCGGAAAACTCTGTGGTTGGCCCCACACAGGCGGCTCTACGACACAATCCCGGCCTTTCTTTTGATTGGACTCCTGACGAACAGTCCCTCCTTGAAGAATTGCTCGCCAAGTCTGTATAAATCCTTCTTTTATTTTCAGTTGCTAACTAATTTCTGAATTATTGATTTTACTCTGAAATTTGCTTGCGCTCTTCAATTTTCCGAGGGGCAAGAAATGGGTAATCGTACAACTTTTAACCTTTTAGCCTAATTTCTGCTTACCTTTGGGTGGTGGATGTATCTGTCTTGAATAAATTAGACAAGTTGTAAACTATTTCTATGGATTAGTGAATTTTCTATCACAAATAATCTTGTCCTGTAATTCATTTCTGTAGTGACAATGACCACTTCTTCCTGTCACCCAATCAACTTGGAAATATACCGTCAGTGTTTGCTATAGTAAGTTTAATGAAATGGAGAGAAATAATCAGATGCTTACAGAATTCTTGTTCTAGTTAACAACTTTTCTCTATCTACATGAGCAAATATCATGAGATGGCTTAGTAGTTATTACAAATATGAAACCCAAAGGTATAGCCTAGTCAATGAAGTGGGTTAAGCACCATGAAGTCTTGTGTTCAAATTTCAGTAAAGACAAAAACACTAGGTGATTTCTTCCCATGTGTTCTAGACTTGGTGGACAGATAGGTATCCTTGGAGTTAGTCGAGGTACCGCAAGCTGGCCCGGACACCACAATTATAAAAATAAATAAATATATATGAATGTCCTTGTTATGGTTAACTGAACCATATTTCAGCCGAAGACGACAACTCTTAATGTTGGTTACTCAGTATTTACTTCAGTTTGCTGCATGCGTTGCCAAACAACATCACTTATGCTAACTATGCATTCTTAGTATTTGTATCATAGCTGACTTCTATTCTCATGAATGGTTAAATGGAGATAGGAACTTTACTTTTGCAGATATGCAACAGAAAGCAACATATCTAGGTATGCAAAAATTGCAATGCAGTTAAAAGACAAGACTGTTCGAGATGTAGCATTGAGATGTAGATGGATGTCTGTAAGTTTTTTGATTCTAGTTTTATCTAATTTATTTGCATATTTAGTAACATAGATGTTGTAGATGGATGACTGTAAGTTTTTTTTTTCTGGTTTTAGCTGATTTATTTGTATATAGTTAGTGATACAGATGTTAGTAACAGGCAATTTTGCTTTATTAGAAAAGAGAAAAAGAAAAAGAAAAAGAAAAAGAAAAAGAAAAAGAAAAAGAGGCAAGTGTGAGCTTGTACAACTTCTTTTTTTTGATATATAGAGCTTGTACAACTTTTAAACCCCTGAATAATACGAATCCACATATTGGTTGGATCGGGTGCCTTACCTTCTCTCTTGGGCGTGATACTTATAGAAAGTAGTGGTTCTGGAGGATTTTCATTTTATTGATGGAATTTTGCACATTTTGGCAGCCGGTCTTTCTTCTGATTCTCTATAAAACGACCTCCAGAGGATGGGCAAAATTTAAGAATGACATTGGCCAAAAAGGCCAAGGTTGAGGACACATTTGGACAGCTGTCAAATTACATTTTGAATCCAGTTAAAAGAAACATGTGCATTGTATGAAGTTGACTAAGTATTCAAGAGGAAATCTTTCATTAGGGTTATGCAAGAACCTTATCTTTCTTTTCTTAGTTGTTAATAGAAGAAATCTTGAACCTTTCTCCCGAATAAGTTTTCATTCTATTTCTGCATTTTGTTGCAAAGAAAGGAGAAACATTTCTCATTCACTATCTGTATTCCATTCCTCTATTGCAACACAGCTTTATCATTACATTGATGCTGTCATTGCTCGTACTCCATGCCTTTATAATGTTCTACCATGTTCGACAATCGACTCAATACCATATTGGATCTGATCATGGCAATGCAAGAGAAGTGCACTCGTATGTTTGGACACATCGACAATGCATTGTCCTCTGTTTTCATTATGCACAACATCATAGACTCTTGATTCATAATCACATGCAAGAACTGTTATTCGAAGTCTCCCTTGGAATCCCATGGACACTCACAGTTGCTTACATATTGTGTTGAAAATCTATTTTCGAAGCTTCACTTTATGACATATGCTGTCCAACCTTGAGGACCAATTGTTCTTTAACTGTCCTAAACAAGATGAGACACAAAAGCTCTGCACTTAAAGCTGAAGCAGGAGGGTATCATTTCTTTGGCTTGAGGTGTTACGCGATGAGAAAAGCAACTGAGAGGTGACAACGAGAGGCAAGAGGTGTTGCGCAAGGAGAAGCGTTGGTTTTTCTTAAATAGACTTTAAAACACACATCTAGAGTTTTTTGGTCAGTTTCAGACCCCTGTGCAACTCTTCTTCTTCTTCTTCTTCTTCTTCTTGTTCTTTCAGTCGCAAGTTGCAACAACTAAGGTTGTTTTGTTTAGGTACTTCTTCACTTTTCTTCTTTCCTTTCTTCTTCTTTCTTCTTTGTCCTCTGTTTTCCAACAGCTTCTTTATCCTCTCTTCTCCTCTGTTTTCCAACAGCTTCTTTCTCCTCTCTTCTCCTCTGTTTTTCGTCCTCTATTTCTGGAGTTCTTTCTTCTTTTTGCAGACAGTTAGTTCTTGCATTTTTTTCCAGTTGTAGACTACAATTTCAGAATATTAACTTAATTATTTTTGTCTATAAACAGTATATGAATTGAAATATTTGCTAATATGTTATTGCTATAGAGTTTTTGGTTATTTATACATGCAAAATTAAAATTGCCATTTTTTTGTATTAATTGGTGCTTCACTTCAAAAAGGTGAGCACTTCGCTTCCCGCCTTAGTGAACGGGCTCTCATTTTTTGTTGTTTATCGCTTTCCAAAACACTGGTAGGGAGGAAAATATCGTTGACCTAAGTTGCTCGGACTCGGGTGTGGGTGTCCGATACGGGTGTGGGTCTAAAGGTCGGATCCTTTATGATCTAATTTTTAAGATTCGGGGATATGGATCCATTGTATGGATACGGGTGCGGGGATTCGCCTAAAAATAATTAAGATATCTAAAATAGACAATTTCAAAAAAATATCTAAAATAGAGTTATAAAACCTAAATTATGAGATATTATGTGGAGAACATGAGGAGAATCTTGGAAGGAGATCAAAGGAAAAGGAGTGACATAGAAATTTCTATATAAAAGGTATTTTGTTTCCTTTAATTTCACCTTAGCTTTTGTATTGATTATAGAAATCATTAAAATTGTCCAGACTTTCCCCATCGATTTTGGTCAAAGTACCCAAAAGCGGTTGACCAAATCGGACATGGATCCCACACCCACACCCACACCCACACCCACACCCATGTCGTGTCGACACTGGTGCAGCACCAAAAGTGAAGAGTCCGAGCAACTGATTAATACTGAATTTGTGATAGCAAATTCTGATTCACAACCTTTTGTAGATACACGATTCAATAATTTTTTTTCCCAATATTTCTCACATGGTATTAGAGCCTTAAGATCTTGTAGAAAATCAAAGAGCTTTCGCGCCTGGCGGGTGGCTTTACCTATATATGCCGCCCACCTAACCAACAATTATGTTAGAAAAAGTTGGGTCACTGTGTATCTTTCCGGTGACTATTTTTTCATATCTAATTTGCATAGCATCGTGTATCTTTCTGGTGACTGCTTTTTTTCATATTTAATTTGCGTAGTACCGTGCATTTTTTCAGATTATTTTTTCATATCTGATTTGTGTCGCACCGTGCATTATTCCGGTGACTACTTTCTCATATCTTATCTGTGTAGCACCATCCCATCTTTATAGTGACTACTTTCACATATCCGATTTGTGTAGTACCGGGCTATCTTTTCGGTGACTACTTTTTCATATCTAATTTGCGTAGCACCATTTTTTTCGGTGACTATTTTCTTATTGTATAGGGTTGTGCCATCATTCCACCTCTACCCATATAATTTCTATTTTTCAGTAGGGTCATGCCATCATTCTTACCCTACCCATTTAATTCTTTCTCAGTAGGGTCGTGCCATTATTCCGACCTTACTCATAATTTTATTTCTCTGCTTGTGCGTTCAACCATCAAATCTAATACTCCGATGCATGAGAATGTTTCAACCAGTTTTTTTGTGACTTTAGTTCCATATCTCAGTGTTCAGGAAAGCGAGTGCTTCAGCGCTTTAAGCGACGAAGCAAAGCGAAGTGAGGGTTCAGCGCTTCAGAGGCATGTGAAAGAAGCGACCGCTTCTGGGCTTGAAGCGAGATGCCGACCAGAAGCGGTGAAGAGAGAAAAGCAACACTTTTTTTTTTAAGTAATAAGTGATCGATTCTAAAGAATAAAAAAGGCAAGACTTACCTAGTTCTTCTTCTTACTGGTGCAACTAGCCTAGGATTTTTCTTCTGTTTTTCCACTTTGTTTTTTATTCTGTTTCCTTTCCCCTGTTTAGCCCTGATTATTTAAATTATATGTTGCTGAATTTTTTTTCCTCACAGTGATTAAAATATACATTGCTGAATTGTTTTGTTTCTTAACAATGACTAGAATGTTGTTGAATTTTTTCTTAATAGTGATAAAAATATAATGTTGATTATTTTTCTTAAATCTTATCCGCGATTACAAATTGCTGACCCGGCATGAAAACATGGGAAAAAAGTTAGTGAGACCAATAAGACAACAATTGTATGTTTGTTTTGTGATAAGACAACTAAAGGTGAACCTTTGTCTAGTTTTTCATATGTATTTTTGCTTATATATTTTGTCTCGATTTATTTTGGTCTTTTTTCTTTTAAATTGTGCTTCCCTTCAGTGAAGCAAGCGCTTCGCTTCACGCTTCGCTTAAAGTGTGAAGCGGGACCTTATCGCTTTTAAGCGCTTCACGCTCCCCTAAACACTGCCATATCTAATATAGACTCATTTATTGATTTCAAGACGATCGATATATTTTATACCATATATTTTGAGCACTTTTCGGTGATTGCTGCACTGTGAATAAGTCTATATGGAGCAACCACCTAGTTTTGGTGCTCAGGGGTGTCTAGTAGCCTATGTATGTCGATTGCGCAGTTCACTCTGGTCTGAAATAGTCTTGTTGAGCTTGGTTTGGGAAGTTCAACATAGTAATTCAGGAGTTTGGCATGACTCATAGTGGGGCTAATCACTCCGCGTTTTATCAATATTCTGCATCAAATCCAGTATTTCATGAGAAGACTAAGCACATTGAGATTGACGGTCAGTTTTGTGAAGTCGAGTGATCAACTTGCAAGTATCTCCACCAAACCCCTCAATTAATTACATCTCTAACAAGCTAGGTACATATGACTTGTATGCACCAACTTGAGGGGGAGTGTCTAGAATTTGAATAGGTATATACAATCCTACTTGTAATAGGTATAAGAATATGAATAGTATATAGTTTCCAACTCGATAAAGGATTGTATTGTAGTGTCTATAAATAGGGTCTCTTTGTAATAATGTAGATACACAATTCTATAATATTTTTCTCCAATATTTCTCACAGTAAGGTAGACTTTGATTCCCTCCTCCTTGATTGCATTAGAGTGCCCGATTTGGGTATTGTTCCTATCAACACTTAGATGGAACAATGCTTGGAATTTGAGAAAACTAGAGTTGCTTGCAACCTGTTCTATCTAATGCTCGAGTATAATAATGTGCATGGATATAGTGTGATATCTCTAATTGTGACTACTCAACATATGTTACTTCATCTTCCGTTTAACCCTAGTTCAAATAGAGTCACTTTGTTGGTAGACCTTTCTACATTGGTTTCTTCTGATGATTTAGAGGACAATGTGCTTGATGACAGTTCCCAGTAACAAATTGCAATTACAAAATCTTTTCTGGTTCCTTTCGGTTGTTGGGCGTATGTAGTTACCTCCATTGTTTCCTTGAATGCATCTATCCGCCGATACAATCTCCCAAACAGTTGAGTAGAAGAAAATGACATTGGCTAAGAAGGCGCTCTATCCTCTGCAGTCCTTAGTGCGGTTTGGGGAATGTTATTGATTGAGACTATATGAGTTTCTTCCTTAGGGAACTGTTATACAGATATGGCCAACTCGATGGAAGTTTTTTTTGCTGATAATTATGAGTGTTTCTTGACTATGTTGTCTTTTCAGTCGTTTGGTTCCTAACTTGTTTTCTATGAGAAGCAATGTTGTGCAAAGCGAACGCCTCATCTCTTAAAGCAGTGAAGCGAAGTGAGGGTATAGCGCTTCTTCCGTGTGAAACAAAGTGATGTTGAAGAAGTGACTGCTTTCAGAGAAGTGTGAAGTGAGCGTGAAGTCTTGAAGCCTCGGAGTGATAATTTTTTTTTTACTTTTCCGTAAATAGTAGTCTTTCCAGAAGAAAAGTAGGTATGATTTTTGCTCATTGTGTCTGCTAGTTTCTGTTGTTTCTTCTTCAAACTTGAGGTAGGTCTCCTTTCTTTCTTCTTATTTTATCTTCTTCTGCGCTACTTTTCTGCTAGGGTATCATTGCTTTGCTGCCCTTCTTTGTTCTTTTTCTTCTTGATTTCGCTGTTATGGCTGCATCTTCTTTGCCGCCTGCCACCATTGCTGCTGGGTCTTTTATAATGATTTAGTTTTCTTTCAGTTTGTTTCATAGTAAAAATATTAGCTTATTTAATATTTCTTTAATAGTATTTATATAAGTACTTTTTCAGTTCGTTTAAGAGTAAAAATCAGTTATTACTTTATAATATTATTCAAAGTAAATACTTCTTTTCAGTTGGTTTTTAATAGTACAAAATCAGTTTATTTGAATACTTATTTAATACTTCCTTTGTCCCATTTTATGTGAGGTAGTTTGACTCGGCACGGAGTTTAAGAAAGAAAAGAAGACTTCTAAAACTTGTGGTCTAAAACGAATGATAGAAATTTGTGTGGCAATAAATCATTTCATTAAGGGTAAAATGGACATTTTAAAGTTAAATTGTTACTTAATATAGAAATGTGCCATTCTTTTTGGGACTGACTAAAAAGGAAAGTAAGTCATATAAATTGGGACAGAGGGAGTAGTTAACTATCTACTTTTCAGTTTTATTAATTGTAAAAGATCAGTTTATTTAATAATTCTTAGTATTATTTATGTAAATACTGTTTTTTCGCCAAGGATCTATCGGAAACAACCTCTCTCTACCTTCACAAGGAGGGGTAAGGCTGCATAATCACTCTACCCAGACCCCACTTGGGGGATTACACTGGTTATGCTGCTGTTGTTGTACTTTTTTCAGTTTGCTTAAGAGTAAATGTCAGTTTATTTATTATATACTTTTTAAATAAATACTTTTTTCAGTTGGTTTGATATTATAAAATCAGTTTGTGTAAAGAATTTTTAATAGTATTTTATTAATACTCTTAAGTTTGTTTAATGGTAAAAAATTAGTTTATTTAATAGTATTTTTATTTCTCTTTTTCTTATTATTAGTTTCAGTTTCAAATTTAGTTTTGAGGATCTAAACAATTTGGTTTCGATTTAGCCCGTCCTGTGGAAAATTATTTTTTACTTGTTAGATGGAAAGATTTGGTAATAGATATTATTTTGTTTAGTTAGTCATTTTATTTATTTGTGCAAAGTTAATTTTTCCTTTTCTACTAAAGATCATGCTTCACTTTAATGAAGCAAGTTCTTTGCTTCACACTTCAAGCAAAGCAGGCGCTTGTCGCTTTTTAGTGCTTCACGCTTCCAGAAATACTGATGAGAAGGTAAAGATGTACTTGGATCCATTTATGACATTGGCGGTTGTTTCGGAAATCACACCAAGGACATGACGTCCCGTGGAGCTAAATAGAGATTTGGGAGCATTGTTAGCTGGATCATTGACAATTTTTACGGACTATGAATATTCAAAAAATTCATTCAATTCCAGATGGGTTCTTGCTACAACAGTTCTTAGTTGCTATCTCTGTTTACTCCCAGCCTAGTTATATTGTCAAATGGGTCAAGAGAAGCCCTTGAATTTTTTCTGCCATTTATTGTAGCTAGGTTAGAAGGTTTAGGATGAGAGGGAGTTGCTCGGATGGTAAACACCCCTCACTTCCAACCCGAAGGTTGCGAGTTCGAGTCACCAAGGGAGCAAAAAGGGTGGCTCCTAGGGAGGGGTTAAAAGAAGAGTAAATTTTAGGTTTAGCAAACATAAAAATCATATTTGTATGCTATAGCTATAGTTTGCATAATTGCGCTCCACAACAAACTTTATGTTTGCTATGGCTATTAATCTGTATATTTCGGTATACATATACATAAAAATCTGTATTTGTATATTTCAATATACATATACATAAAAATCTGTATATGTATATGTAACTGTATTTTGTATATATATTTTTTTGTTGTGATTTTCAGTCGTTTATGTATATGTGTATTATATGTATTTAAATATAAATCTGTATATGTATATGTAACTGTATTTTTGTATACAGATAGATTTGTATCTCTCGCTTTATACAAACACAAATTATACATTGTATTTTGTATAATCTGTGTTTGTATAAAGAGAGAAAGGCAAAAGAGAACTGGGCAGGGGAAGATTTGTATTGTATAATTATAAGTGTATAGGACGAAAATATATGTATTTGCATGTGTATATACAATTTTCTCTCGCTTTATACAAACATAAACGCAATTTATACATTTGTGTTTGTATAAAGTGAGAGAGGCGAGGGAGAGACTGGCGAGAGTGGCGAGCGAGATTCGCTGGGGAGAGAGGCGAATGGCAACTGTTTGCTACGGGTTACAATTAAATCAAACTGTGGTTATAGCATTTAATTTGAATTAATAGTTTGCTATTTTATGCAATTTTCCCTTAAAAGAAAGGTTAAAAGGTTTAGCATAACGTTAAAGAGAATTTCAATACCAAGGAACGTACAAAATCTAGTGAACATTAGTACTTATAGAATTTCTTTAGCACTGGTTATGTGGCCACTTTGGATTCCATATCGATTCATGAGATCTAATAGTTTTTATGAGAACAATTGAAGCGACAAAATCAACTTGTAGTTCAATTTCGAGGATCACCACTTGCAAATGAGTATGCTAAGAGGATCAATCCTAATGAAGAACCTTTCAAGTCCTAGAAATGTTATGGAATTTTTAGAATAATCATCCCCGCATGTTGGACTAGCTACTACTCATGGATAGTAATACTCAATGCCGCTTGATGAAAACATGGTATATTTGCAGAGTCTGATATTATAATCATTATAGCAGTTGTTGGAGTAGCAAAGTGGAGGCTTAAGATGGATAATGGCTCGTCTGACATTTTGGTACTAGAGTCAAGTTGTTAGAGGAACATGTTTTTTTTTTTTTTTATGAAATTGGTAAATTGTATTCTTCACCATTAAGGCTATGCTGGCCAACTCCAAAAAGTTTACAAAAAAGGAAAAGAGAGATACTTACATGGAGCCTATAAAATCCACTAATTGGATTCCCTCTTCTATACTCTGTTCTTTTCACCAAAAACCTAGTGAACTAATAACTTTCCACTTAATCTTCAAAATAGAGGATTCTTTTCCTTCAAAGATCCTCTGGTTCCTCTCCTTCCAAATGGTCCACCAGATGCAGGTTGGGACTGTCCTCCACTATTTTTTTTTGGCTTTTGCTTCCTCCTCTTCTGATCCAACAGCTAAGCAAGTATACAGTATGTTCAGGCATGATCCAGTTGATTCCAGCAATGGAAGTGAACATAGCCAAACTTGTGTCGTTACTTTGCAATGCATGGAAAGGTGTTTGTTGGTTTCTAGCGCCTCCTTGCAGAGGAGGCATCTAGATGCTCTGATGGACCCCCTTTTTTGCAATACCTTATGTGTCAAGCATGCTTTCCTAGCTACTAGCCAAGTGAAGCATTTTACTTTATTAGGAGCCACACTCTTCCATATAGTATTCCAAGGTCCAGTTGACCTGCCTGCAGCTACACTCAGTCCCCTTTAGTATACCCTGTTTCATCATTGTGGTGCCTCCAAATGAGTTTGAGTCTGTATTAGTGCCCGGGAAGTTTCCTATTAGTTTTAGAAAATCTACTACCCATGGTATTTCCCAATCATTTAGGGGTCTTCTGAAAGTCAGGTTCCACCCTTGAGAGGACCACATTTCTTGTATACTGCATCCAGTATTCAAGCTTATTGAAAACAGTCCAGGAAAAAGGGAATGAAGTGTGCCATGACCACTCCAGTCCTCTTCTCAAAAAAGTACCTTGTCTCCCCTACCAACTCTAACTTTAGTGTTTAGCTTGAGAGTCATCCATAGATTACTGATACATTTCCAAACCCCAACCCCATATGTATTAGTCACTTTATTAGTGCACCACTGCCCCTCCGGACCATACTTACAAAGGATAATCTCCCAACACAAGGACTGATTTTCTTGAGTAAATCTCCATAGCCATTTGATAAGTGAACTCTTATTATGAAGCTTTAGGTTCCTCACTCCTAGACCTCCAAAACTTTTGCTTTGCTGAACTGTGCTCCATTTTACTAGGTTGAAACTTTTCTCAATCTTGCTTCCTTGCCATAAGAAATCCCTCCTCAACTTGTCCATGATTTTCACCACCTCACCGGGGATGGGAAATAAAGACATTACATATGTTGGCAAAGAATCTAGGACTGCATTGATCAAAACAACTCTACCTCCCAAGGAAAGGTATTGTGATTTCCAAAGAGCTAGTCTTTTTTCTATATTCTCTATTATTCCATCCCATATATTCACAGCTTTGTGATTAGCACCCAATGGCATTCCCAAATAAATTTTGGGCAACTTCTCTATCCTGCACTTCAAAATATCTGCCAGAGACTAAATTTGTTGCTCCTCTTTCACTGGAAAAATATTGCTTTTCCTCCCGTTAATCTTTAACCCGGAGCAAGCTTCAAAGATCACCAGTATCACCCTTAGGTAGCAAATTTGTTCTTGTTCAGCTTTGCGGAAAGCCACAGTGTCATCAACATATAATAAGTGAGTCACCTCCATGATTTCATTGTTCCTGTTCTTAATGCTTAAGCCTTTTATCCAGTTTGTTTGTTGCAGCCCTTCTCATCAGACTGCCTAGCCCTTCCATAGCTATGATGAACAGGAAAGGGGACAAGGGATCCCCTTGTCACAAACCTCTTTTAGCTGTAAAAAAACCTCTATCAATTTAATCCACCTTCTCCCGAATCCCATTTGCTCGAGAGTGTTCAACAAGAAACTCCAGTTCAGGTGGTCAAAGGCCTTTTCTATATCTAATTTGCACATAACTCCATGCACATCTCCTCTAATCCTGGTGTCAATGCACTCACAAGCAATAAGAGCAACATCCATTATTTGTCTCCCTTTGATGAAAGCCATCTGGTGGTTGTTTACAACTCTGCTTATTACCTTCTTTAATCTCTCAGCCAACACCTTTGCTATGATTTTGTAGATCCCGGAGATTAGACTGATGGGTCTGAAATCTCTTAGATCATTTGCCCCAACCCTCTTAGGAATCAAAGCTACAAAAGTGGCATTGAAGCTCTTCTCAAACTTGTGATGAGAGTGAAATCTGTGGAATGTCTGCATCAGTTCTTCCTTTATTGTTTCCTAGAAAGCTTGAAAGAAAGTCATGGTATAACATACATGAAATCTGTGGAATGTCTGCATCTGGACCGGGTGCTTTTTCTGCCGCACACATCTTTATCCCTGCCAGTACCTCTTCTTCCTCAAAACTCCCTCAAGGCTGTTTCTTTCTTCTGTTGAAATGCCTTGTACTTCATTAAGATTCAAATAAGGTCTCCAATTTTTTGATTCTTTGTAGAGATCTTGATAAAAATCGACAATTGAGCCCTTGATAGCCACAGGATCACTAGATAGTTCTCCATTGATCAACAGGGAATCTATAGTGTTGAGTCTTTTATGTGCAGTGGTCATTCTGTGAAAGAACTTAGTGTTTTTATCACCACATTTGATCCAATGGACTCGGGATCTCTGCCTCCAAAATATTTCTTCATTTCTGGCCACTTCCTCATATTCCATGGCTAAATGAGCCTTTACCAGCGGCTTGTCATCATTTAAGGGTCTGCTCTCTTGGATGGTTCAACACTTGCATTTGATGTGTTCTATTGCTGCCTTGATATTCTTCTTTCAACCTATCCCAAGCCTCTTTTGCTGTTTTACAAGCCATGATTCTGTAAAACACAGAATCTGCCACAACATTCTGCATAAGCGACTTCGCTTTAGATTTCTTTGCCTTCTCTTCGCTGTTGGATTTGATCTGAGCCAAGGTAGGATTTGCTGGTAGAGCAGCAAGTGGTTTATCTTCCGTCACAGTTTCCCAAAGTTCATAGGCTTCCAGAAAAGCTTGCATCTTCACAGACCAGATTTGGTAATTTTCACCGGTGAAAGTGAATGGTGGATTTAAAGGTAGGTTGTTGGATGCCATTTGTGTTGTAGGTTAAAACTTTTTGGTCCTGTAAGATCAACTAGAGGCTCTGATGCACAGAAACACTCAAGAAACTGAATTGATGAATAAAAATAGAGTTAACTTATGAAATTCCAGCTATCCATTAATTTGCAGAAGATCTGAATTTATACAAGGAAAAACCTAACCATTTCCTATCTAGTAGCCACTTACAAAGTGGATGTTAAAACTGAATAAGAACATGTGCCACTTCAGAAAGTTAAGCAACTAAAGTTGACTAAGTCTAGCTAGAAAATAGGAAGCACTAAACTGAAACCAAGTAAAAAATAATAAGCTGGAAGTTAAGAAATGCCAATTGTCTAACACTCTAGGGCATTCGTAAAACCTCTTTCTAGTATTCGAATGGGTCAAAACAACGAAGTTATGAGCAATCAGTCTGCAACAACATCTCGTTGCATGACATGTTTCATGTGATAACATACGAGCTTCAAAGATTGAACTCTTGATTCTCCACTAACTCTCCAAGTCTAATTTCTCAAGAAATTTATCAACTAACATATGTAGCCTTGGAGGGTTTTTATTTCAAGGGAAAAGGACAAAAATAGTCTTATCGGAAATAGCCTCTCTACCTCCCAAGGTAGGTGTAAGGTCTGCATACTCTCTATTCTCCCCAAAACTCACGTGTAGGATTACACCGGGTATCTTGTTGTGGAAAAGGGCAAAAATACATCTTAACTACTTGAAATAGGATGTTTTTGTCCTTTGTCTAGTTTTCTGCCCAAAAGTTCCCTCGTCTTTTATGGGGAGGGCATTTTTGAGCTACTTGGCTAACAAAGAGGTCACTGTTGGTCCATAATAGTTCAAGGGCAAAATTTACCCTTTTCCCCCTAATAAATAAAGCTAGCAAATTGATATTTAGTTGTTAAGGCGCGCACCCAAGGTGTGTCCAGTGGTCAATGAAGTGAAAGGAGAATCACGAGGTTTCCGGTTCAAATCTAATAGTGTTTTTTTAATTTTTTATTACATATATAAATTTTTTCTTTGTTTGCAACCCTTTAAGTCAAGGTCACTCTAATTGTGTTTACCCTTAAATCCTAAATAGACTTTTATGCTTTTTGTCTTTGAAAACACTGTAGTTGAACACATGTTAAATCACAAAATTTTACAAAGGATCTAAAAGAGGAAGTAAGATGTTTTCCCTTTTCATTTTAAAGGTCCTGACTTCCCTGAGCAGGGACTTCAATGTCTCAAAAAATGATATTGCTCAATTGTACACTTTATAAAGAATAATATTCGAATACGGTATGTGGGTACCTGCAAAAATATTGTATAGTGGTTTTGTTATAAAAGCCTTTGTTCTGAAGCTGGAACACATTACGTTCCCTTCTTCAGCAAATAAATCCAGTTATTTTGGTTAGGGAGAATACACTTTTCTTAACTGTTCCTTATTCTTTTAAGTTTTTTCTATTCCTTGTGGCAGAAAAAGGAGATTGGAAAGCGAAGAAAAGATGATCATAACTCACGGAAAAATAAAGACAAAAAGGTACTACAGCTTTTGTGTTTCATAGTTCTCGGCCATCTTTTACTTATGCCTTCTAAAAGATGAGGTTCTTTTCTTTCATCGACTTTATGGAGCTTTGACTGTTTGTTGTTTGTTACAGTATAGATACATATGTAGCCATGTCCATATCACTGTGGAGAGATTATTGCTTACATTTTTGTCATTTACTAGTGCAAGTATTAAGTGCATCTTTGTTGAGTGTCACTGTTGTTTGTTACTGTATAGACCCATATGTAGCCATGTCCATATCACAGTGTAGTGATCATTATTTTCATTTGTCATTTACTATTGCAGTATTATGCTTCATAAAAGACTAGCCAGTGTAGTGTTGATGACAGAATACTGAACTATTCTCCTTCTCCCTTAAAGGGGAAAAACTTGGATCTTTATTTGTATAGTATGAAATTTAGAAGTCCAAAACAATTGGATTATTGACTTTTTTGGTTGTTAAGCTGAATTACATTTTTTAAAGCATTCCAAGTATTGCCCCTGATATTGTGCATTCTGCTTTTCCGGTGAGCAATCTGCAATTCTCTTCTATTTAGCTGTCCTGGTCATTCCCTTACTGCAATTATCTCTTAGAGCACTAATTATAAACTCCATCAAATGAATTATCCTACTTTATACTTGTATCACAATTATATCAGTTTTCTAGGGGGGGGGGGAGCTCACCCCAAGGGTCTTCAATACCTTTAGATGATGTTCTGTATTATAAAAGTTTGTTGGTTCCCTATTTAATATTAAAGTAAGTTAAAAGTCATTTTTATCTTCACATTTGACCCACTTCTGGTAAAAGTCTTGAACACTATAATCCTATTACCTTAATACCTATACTTTAGTGAGGTAGGTCACTGGAATTATGCAATAGAGGTCCTAGTATTTTCTGTTTCTTTGTTTCAAATTTGTCTTTACCATGTGGCTTTGTAGAAGGCTAAGGTATCAACAAGAAAATCTGTTATCTAAATGGTGTGCAATATTTAGGAATAGAGGAGAAAATGGTAAGTTGATTGGAGCAGCCTGTTGAACCACTGATGTGCTACATGGTAGGCCTTGTGGGTGCATAAGTAGTGGGTTGAAAGGAATGATCTTTATCATTTTCAGTCTGGACTTGGGCAATATGATCCACTTGTGCTAAGAGCTTTCCCCTGCACTGTAAGCACTGGAGAAGATGTATGAGGGGGCATGCTTTACACAGGAGGAAAAGAGAAGGTTTCGCTTGACTTATGGTATTGTTTTGGTTAAAGAATAACAGAAGGAAGGAAAGAAGAATGTGCAGATCAAAGGAGAGGAGGGGGTAGGAAAAAGGTAAAAATTGTGTCTGTGTTAGTAAGGGGAGAAAAAGGAACAAATTTGCATCATTGGAAACTAATATCCTTAATACATGTTTACCTTTTGATCATATTATAAAGCTCTGTCTTCACATTATATAGAACATTAGTAAAGGAGGTTAGCCCCCTTGCCAAATTTTGTTCAAGTTGACCCACCCAAGGAAACATGCAAAGTCAAAAGGGGAACCTTCTAATTGTTTTCTACTTAAGTGCTTCTAAGTGAGTAAAGGGTCATTTAGTTCTGGACTGGGTACAACAAATTTCAGGTATTGTAGGTCTTTCTCAAGATACCAAATGTCAGAATGCAAAAAATATCTCTCAAAATATCATGACTAGCTGGATGGTTCTCCCCGTACCAAAAATGAAATGTGGAAATAACATTGGACTTGAGCCAAAACATCCATCGCCTATATTAGTGATGTTCTTCTGTTCCATCCAAATGCATAAGAATAGCACTTGAAATCTACCTCTTCTTCCAGTGAAATAATAATGCTCAAGATGTGACTCAAGTCATCCAGATCTAGACACAACTCATCTGATCATCACACAGTGAATTAAAAAAGAAGAAGATCTAAATCTCAGTAAACCAGCCATAATGAAGGAGAGATTGTTTGTATTGCTGCAGCTCTAGTGCAGAAAAGACAGCCATTAGCGCTAATTCTTTTCGTCTCCCCAAAGTTGTTCCCTGAAGGGGAGCCTCTAAAGCCAAAATAAAAGATCCTTTCTTCTTCCTTTGTCTTCCCAAATTATTTTCAAAGTGGAAAGAAATGCACTTTGGGCCTAACTCAACCTCAAAATTTAGCTCAGGAGAGGACGATTGTCCAAGACCATGTAAGGAGACCACCAATCCCTTTTTCCATCCCATGTGGGACTCGTCAACACCCCACCTCATGCTCAGGAATGAACATCTGGAGTGTGGAAAATTTAATATGGGGCCCAACATTAGGAAACAAGAATTGGGACAGGTCTTGCTCTAATAGCATGTAAAGAAATGAACTTTGGGCCTAACACAACCATAAATGTGCTAGCTCAAGAGGAAAGGATTGCCCAAGACCATATAACGAGACCACCATCCCTTTTTCATCCTATGTGGGACTCTTTAACACAAAGGAAAGGGTTCTTCGTCTAGCTGCTAAGGGCATGATTGTAAGACTTCAGACTATAAGCCGGTGCAATATCTTCCGACTAAGCAGGATTGTGTGCTCCTCAAGCTATGCAGTGACTAGTCTTGTAAAAAGCGGGCACTTCATCACTTAAAGTGATGAAGTGAAACGAGATGCAGGCGCTTCGATTTCAAGGCTGTGAAGCAAAGCATTTTCACTGAAGCGACGCGAGGCTGAAGCGCTTGCTTCTTCTGTCTGAAAAAAAGATCTAATCGGAAGAAAACAGAAAAGTTGGGACTGGTTTAAAAAAAAAAAAAATAGTTGAAGAGTATATGCAGCTCGTGGATGAACTGTTCAACATTTTTCATCTTCATCGTATTTTCTTCTTCTTTCTTCCTTATTTTTTCTTTCTTCTTTCTTTTTGATGGCTGGCAGTTTTTTCCCTTACTTTCTTCGTCGTTGCATATATGGCTGTATAGAGCGTATTTTCCCCACATTTTTTCCTCTCTTATTTCTTCTTCATCAGCTCTTATTTCTTTTGTTTGTCTTTATTTTTTTTTCAGTTTATTAGTTCAATTTAATTTCCATATTCAGTCAAATAATTCAATTGAATTTGCTAATAATAAATTTCCTTATCTTAGGTGCTAGGCAGTAGCTAATCAGTTAATTTCTTTTTGGCACTAGGCAGTAGATATTAGCTATTCCATTTTTAGTAGCTAATTAGCTATTTCATTTTTCAGTAGCGAATTAGTTAATTTCTTCTAGGTACTAGGTAGTAGCTAATTTCCTGTCCTGTGGAGGATTTTTGCTAACTACTTTTTCATTTTTAAACTAAAACATTTGCTTACATATATTGTTTTTGTGAAAGATTTATTTTTGTCTTTCTTTAAATTGCACTTCACTTCAATGAAGCGAGCGCTTCGCTTAAAGCACGACGCAGGGCCCTTACACTTTTTTGGGCTTCCCACTCTCAAAACCATTGGCAGTGACTAGCATAAATTGGAAAAAAAAAGAAGATAATGGATTCCACCTGCCAGTCTTGTGCTATCCCTCTAAAAATAGGAGCGGAAGTGACAAGTGTATTTAAGATACACATTCAGTTGTACATATAAATATTTTTTTAGAATGGTAAAAGTAGTTGCACATTCCTAATTTCATGGAAGGCTATTGTGAATTGATTTTTTTTTTTTGAAATACAAGTTTTGCCATGATAAGAAAGAGATAATAGAGCTTTAGTCCTTAACTCCTCCCAGACTAATATCTCACTGAAGGCTCTCTCATCCACTGCTCTCCTTGCTGAAGAAGGCCTTCTTTGCTACCTATCCTTCAACTTTAATCAAATTTCTCCTTTTCATGTTTGATTGATACTCAATATGTGTAGGAACTAGGGCACAAATAATTGTACACAGAAACACACACACACTCTCTCTCGCACACACAACTATGTATGCGAACATATACTTGCATCTGTAGGCACATAGAAACTATCAGTAACATGAGAACCCTTTAGTATGAAAACACATGGCTGAATGGATTACTATGTTGATGTTGGTCCGAAACAGTTCAAAATTAAAATTGAGCTTATAAAACTGTGGTAGTGTGTCAAAGAAATATCAAAACCAATGGTAGAGGGTATTATAGTTTATATTATTGGGAGAAATGGTTGGGGTAGATTAGTTTTTGTATCAGTACTGTCAGGTATTCAATTCTGGTGAATGGTGAACCAGTTGTTATTTCCCACAGGGAGGGGTCAGGGGTCTTAAACAGGGAGATCCTCTATCTCCTTTTCTTTTTGTTTTGGTAATGGAATATTTTGATAGTATGATGAGCAGAGCATTCAAAACAACGAGATTAGAGGCTTCCAAATAGGAGGTGCTACAGGGCAAACTAAGAAAATATGCCACCTTGTTATGTTGATGATACAATTATGTTTGTGAACCTACTGAGGAACAGATAAATTACATCAGACTGTTACTACTGTTTTTTGAAGCCCCTTCAGGTTTGAAGATAAATTGGATGAAGAGCAGTTTGTTCGCAATCAAGGAGGTGCTCAACATCCAGATTTGGCAGACATACTTGGCTGCAATGTAGATCATTTGCCTACAGTTTACTTGGGCATGCCACTTGACAATAAACATAAAGAGATAGTGATATGGGATGGCATAACAGGGAAGGCAGAAAAGAGATTGATAATGTGGAAGACTCAATATCTATTATTAGGAGGAAGATTCATTCTTATAAACTCAGATCTAGACTCTCTTCCCACTTATGTTATGTCTCTTTTCCTTCTATCTCTGAAGGTTGTGAAGAAGCTGGACAGACTCAGAAGCGATTTTCTTTGCATGGATGCAAGGAGAATAAAGATTACAATCTGGTGAAATGTAACAATGAACAATAGGTACTTGGGAGGATTGGGCATCAAAAACCTAAATGGGAGAAACTCACGTATACAAGTGGTATACCAAAAATTGAGAATCTACAAGGCTGGATAAATTTTTGTAAAAGGCACCCATCCTTCAACATAGATCGCAATCTCATGGGTGCACCTAAAAGGTATTGAAAAGATAAAGAGGCTACCTTCAAATGTACAAAATCATGCTTCATACGCATATATACTTGTGGTGCAAGTTTTCACATCTACAAGTAAAATTTAAGTCGTCAGACTCTTCATTTTTGGTGCCGCATCCATGTCAACAGGGACGTGGGTGTGTGTGTGATTCATACCCGATCATGTCAACTAGTTTTGGCTATTTTGACCAATTTCAAAGGAGAAATTGTGAACAGATCCAATGATTTCTGTGATCAAAACAAAAGTTAACGTGAAATTGAAGAAAATGGAATACCTTGGTATATAAATTTCTATTGTCACTCCCTTTCATTTTATCTCCTTCCAAGATTCTCCTCTGGATCAATATGTTCTCCTCGAGTTCTCCACATAATATCTCATAATTTTGGTTTTATAACTCTATTTTTAGATAATTGAATTAATTTTTACTGAATCCTTGCACGCGTATTCATACATGGATTCGTATCTCTGAATCTTAAAATTTAGATCACAGAGGGCCCGACCTCTAGAGCTGCACCCGCATCAGACACCCACACCTGAATTTGAGCAACTTAGAATAAAATTATAAAGTTATGACACCTTAGCCTAACTCAATCCCCAAAACTTACTCATGATGGGAGGATTGACTGTGTCCATATAAGCAGACCGCCGGTTCACTCCCCAATCAGTGTGAGACTTTAACCTACTTTAACATTCCCTTCATGCCCAGGCCCAACTGGAGCTTGGACCAGGAGCCCAAATGGGAATTGACCTTGTTATGATACCATGTAAAATTAGGCTCTGGGCCTAACTCACACCCTAAAAGCTAAGCTCAAAGAAAGGAGGATTGCCCAAGCCTTATAAGGAGACCACCAATGTGCGGCTTTTTTCATTCGTTAACACCTTACCTCACGCCCAGGGCTGGACATTTCAAGCGTGGACAATTTAAATTGGGGGACCCAACATCGGGTGAGATGGAGCTTGATGTGAAATGGCACCTGAGCCTAACTCACCCCCAAAAGCTAGCTCATGAGGAAGGATTGCCCAAGTCCATATAAGCAGATCACCGGTCATTCCCCAACCAATGTGGGACTTTAACCACCCTAACGAAAATCATGGCCTTTCCTCTTTGATTTGCAGGTTGTAAGTTTTGATGATTGAGAAAAAATGGAGGGCTGGTTCCAATTGTGTCGTTCTTGGTACACAAAACTCAGTGCTTCAGTGCTTGTTAGAGCTACTCACCCTTATTTAAGCCTTCATTTGGTTGAATGGCCCAAAATCTGGAGGTTATAAAATCTTGCAGTCTTAATTTCTTAGGGAAAAAATGGCACTCACTTTTATCTATGTTCTGATTGAATGCCTAATGGTTTATGCGCCTTCTTGGACTGCTATGCATCTATGGTTTATTTCAATACCAGATTCATAAGTCCTCATTGAATGCTAAGCATGCACATCTTTGAACAGGTGCCATGGTTTCTTTTAAGTCCCGATCTGTTGGACAGCTTAGTGGATGTTAATTGATATATTTGCTCAAGTTACTTGTGGATCATCCAAATTTTTTCAAGCAACTGAGGAAAAAAATTTATTTGCAATTGAGCTACGACTTCTTACAGAAAATTATACTTATTTGGCAGCATTTTAATGATTCTCCTGTTTGGCACTTTTGTCGAATAAAAACACTTCTTTGTCATACTTCCCTTGTTGTTTGATTGTAGGAAAAGGTTACTGATTCTATGCCAAAATCTTCTCATGTGGCTAATCGTGCAAATGGTCCTCCCTATGCTCAATCTGTTATGTCAATGGACAGTGATGACGGAATTTCCTACAAAGGTTGGTCCTTATTCACTCTTTTGGGTTTACATTTAAAAAGTCTAGTGAAATTTGAGAACTAGATATCAAAAGAATCATGTTGGGGGTCTTTCTTTTGCGTGCGAGTCTAGATAGACATGCCTGGTATTGAATGTAGAGGAAAGTTTCTGCAATTGGAAAGATGAAATGGATAAGGAATATGATTAGCACATCACCTTATGCCTACTTCATGCCTAATATGAGATCATAATTTGTGGCATTAGTTGTGCATGTCAGCTTGGTGAATATACAAAGGCCTTTAGACATTAGAATTCAACTTCTCTTTCTTCCCATAAGGTATGCTTTTATTGAGGTTTCATCCTGAGATTACACTTGTTCTCGGATACGTCTATGTTGAAAATAAGCACATAAAGCAAATGCTCAAAGCTAGAACAGTTGAGATGCAAAACTAAATAAGCTCAATCATCTAATTTTCATCTGTTTTCCTAGTGAATAGCGAATCTCTATTGACATGTCTGATTATCAGCCAATTTAGTATTTCTGAAAGTAGACATTTATCAAGTACTTTGAACCCCAAGACAGAGGGCTAGGGGAATCCGCTAAACTTCTGTTGTGCTAATCTATAGGATTTAACAAAGATAATCAAATTGTTCTCACATGGATTAAACAGCGGGAATCTATTTTATGATAGTGAAAAGCTTAAACTAGATCTCCTTTAAGTGCTACCGTCCTCCGTTCTTATTTTTAGTAGTTACTCTATAACTGTAGTCTTCATGCAGAATTAAGTATTGTTACTAGAGACTTTGTCCCCCCTTCCTTCGAACTTCTTTTTTTGAGAACTTAACTTGTGTGTTTTGAAAAGCCAAGTCATGATTTTCAGAAGTTTATAACATTGGAAATAATCAGGAATGCTGCTTATCACTTTGGAAGAACTCATCCCTCAATGATTGCATAGAAAATTTCATTTAGTGTGGAGAATAATAAGAAAAGTATTTTCTCTATTCTTATCGAAATTTGATATGAAGTAAAGAGGAATGTAGCCTAGAAGATAGCATGTAGTATGGAGAGGATATCATGTAACATGGAGAATATATGCTTCCCTTTTCCATGAATTAATCGTGGAATGCTCTTTTTCGCTTTGCACTTACAATACTCACTAGATGCAAAATGGAATAAAGGAATAAAAAGAACAATCAGTATTTCTGTTGTGATATGCAACCGTAAAGTAACCTTGTATATTTTCTGAGTTCTCTTTCGTTTCTCTTCTATTTTTTGGTGGAATTTCTGAGGAATATGTGTCTATCTTGTAATTTTTGCAGCCATTGGTGGTACCACCGGACAGCTTCTTGAGCAAAACGCTCAGGCATTGGATCAAATATCTGCAAATTTTACTGTTTTTAAGGTCAGCTGATGCTTCTCTCGATTTTATTCCTACCTACCTCACTTCTTTTCTGTGAAAGGTGACAAAATGGTAATGGACCAAATACATGAACAAGCCATAAGAGTCCTTTTCTGTTTTTTCTTTTACTCCATTTGATTATATGTTAATGTGATGTAGTTTGAATGGTAATGGGGTTTTGAGGAAATTTGACTTGCATATTATATTAGTAAGAGAACAAGAAATTCTTAAAATAATTGGTAGTCATTAGGCCGGGGGAGACATCAAACCATGAGTTGAATTGTTTAAATGAATTTGAATTTTGAAAGAATGATAGTTGCATTAATCATGTCAAACATTTTAAGATGTACTAGAGTGTCATAAAAATTGGGATGAAGGAAATATTATTTCTGTGAAAAACTTTATATTTACCTCTATCTCTCTTCTGTGAATATAAACTTGGATTATTTTATTGGGGGCAAATTTAAGTATTCATTGGTATGAAGGAAAACCAGCTTACATAAATAAACCTTGCCTCCAATGGGAGGAATTGAAGTAAACTAGACATCTTGGTCTCATTCTTGTCTCCTGCAGCGGCAAGGTTCAATTCTTAAAGAGATAGTGTTGTATTCATTTTGTTCTATTCTTGGAAGTCCTTTTTCTGATAAGAAATCAGAAACTCTGTAAGCTACATGCTTTCTTTGATTGCTTTTGACTTCTGCGAGCCCTGTGTGTAGTTAAGGCTCTAGAATTCATGAGAGAAATTATTCTTTGAATTCAAATCCAGAGATTTGTATCACTAATAAAGATATTCAATAGTACGTTTCTCGACCTTTTGGCTGAGATCAAGAGTGGTAAAGATAGATGGATATGTGCCCGTACAAGATTGTTACCAGTTTCAAAAAAATCAAGAGTGGTAAAGATTTTGAACATATTGAGCTTCATTCTGTTATTCGCCTGTTAATATTTGCTTGCAAGATCCCTTGGCATGAAGAAAATGGAGACGGGTCTGCAAGGGATGATAAGTTAGTTGTGGAAGCAAATATTGGTCCAGTTAAATTGTGTGGAGAAGACAAAAGAGAACGCACACCATCACAAAGATTATTGGACTATGTATGACACACCTGTTGATGGGCTTAGGTATGTAAATGGGTAATAAACGAGAATAGTGAAATGGTATTGTGGCAATATTTTGTAGGCAGGCAATTCTATTAGAGTCTTCCTTCCCACTTGCGCTCTCTTTCTCTTTATTCCTTCCCTTTCCCACTCTCTTTTCTTTTATATGTTACCGAATACAGTAAAGCTTGCAATATGATCAATAAACCTTGTTCCTGTAATTTTCATTGTGTATGTTTATTGGGTGTGTTATGCTTGGTGCTTTTAATAATTTGTCCACCATAGTGGCCACTAAGAACCCCTCCCTTGATGACCCTTTGTAGGTAGACCCGTGAAACCCAACCTGGATTTTCGCGAATAAGCATAATTTTGAGTTTCTATGGATAACAATCGATGATGGATACAAGACATGTTCCATATGTCCACATTGCCGTCTCACCTCTTTCCTCCCATCCTCCCATGGTGGAATCTTCTTGTACTTGTTGCACCAAGCTCCTCTTACCTCATGTTGCTACTAGCTTCTCTCATCCCACGTCACATCACAAGTCGATGTAGTGGAATTAGGATGGTTTGGTCAACCCCTGAGGCCTTTGATTTTTAGGTGGCGAATATTTTTGTGCACCGTCTGGGTCAGTGTACTAAACTTCTTACACCATCAGGTAATCTCAAAAGCTAATTAACCACGGTAACTTTGTTAAGTACGTAGTAGTAATACTTATTATCTTTTTAAATATAATTATAGTTCCAAAAAAAAACATCAAAGGCAAGTAGAATCCCATTTTTACTCTTAACTAATTATGCAGAATTCCAATTTGTTTACTACTGATAATTTCATGTCAAATTCTCAGCATTATAGTATGAATGACTATGAAGCTTTTGGCTCATTTGTTGATCATGGAAATATAATTAGGTTGTAGAAACTTCTTGATTGTAGGTCCTCCTCAGTTTGAATTAAGGTCCTTTCAATTTGATCTAATTCAAAAGGCTTTATAATAGATATCAATCATGCAAATTGAATACATAGAGAACTTGTACAAAAGGAAACTTAAATCATATTATTAAGCCATGTAATAATATTGAATCTTTATTGGAAAATCATCATATAACAGTCAGAGCACATCAAAATTTCAGGTGAACATTATACACACGGGGCACATGAAGGCAAAGAACATAAATGAATGATTAGATCTTCGTAAATTTGAGAGACCTAGGAAATGGATGTTTTGAAGGGGTGAGAGAGTGAGAGAGAGAGAGAGAGAGAGAGATTAAGAGGAGGAAAATTACTTAAGTAAAAAGGTAATAACCTGCTATAGCAGGTCAATGCTACCTGATGGTGTAAAAAAACTATACACTGATGGTGCACAAAACTTAAACTCGAGTTAGAATGTATAACTTTCTACGGTTAGCAAGGATTGAGGCCACCTTACTGGCCATGTCGTGCAATTTCAAATTGGACTTAAAATTATAATGGTTAGGGCCATAGAGTGCTAATATATTGGAACTTTGGAAATTGGACTTATTAGCTCTGGGACACATGATATGGATAGGACTGAATATAAGGCATAAATCCAAAATCCTTAGTTTTAAAAATAAAATCCAAAGTCCAAATTAAATATCCAAAACGTTTGGATTTCGGGTTGGCCCTACTATGCCCACTATTTTCATGGGACTCATTTACACGATTACTTCATTAGTTCCACTCTACTACTTTTGGTAACCATGCTGGTGTGTCATGCACCTTTCATCTCATCTCATCCAATTTCTTTTGGAAATGAATGCTCCGGGATGTTCAGGTTTTTTTGCCAAGTACGTTAACAAATGAAAAATTGCTCAAACAGCCAGCAAGGATTTTACAACCTTTATGGTGTCAGCCCTAGTGTTTGAGGAGGTACCAATGTATTACTTGCCTTTTGGGCTCCAAGGGAAGGCAACAATCTTGACGTTGGTTGACTGTTTACCCAAATATGGGCAATCATTGCCTTTCCTTCTACCTTAACAGCTCAAACTATGGCTTCTACGTTTGCTTCTGAAATTATTAGGCTAAATGGGCATCCCGAGGTCATTGTCACAGACTGTGATCCCAAACTTATGGACTCTCTTCTGGAAGAAATTCACCGGCTCCAAGGAAAAACACTATCTATGAGCACTGCATATCATCTGTAAATGGATGGTCAGTCTGAAGCTCAGTAAGTGCTGTGAGCAGTATTTTCAGTGTTTCATGGGTGACAGCCCTCATGAATGGACACCTATACCTTGCGCCGAATATTGGTACAATACAACGTACTAGAAAGTTGCCGACTTGACAGCTTTCCAGGCCCTTTATGCTAGAGAACCTCCTACTATTGTTCGATATGTCATGAGCAGTAGTGCCTTTGAACTGGTGGAGCTGTATATGTTTCAACGTAATGCAGTGATGGATTTGCTAAAGCACAATCTTATTAAAGATCATCAAAGGATGAAGGAATTTGCTAATAAGAGGCGACACCATATCGAGTTTAAAGTATGAGAATGGGCGTTTGTGAAATTAAATACCTATAGACAGCAGTCTATGAGATTGCAACCCTACCATAAGTTTGGAAGATGTTACTTTGGTCTATTTAAGGTTCTTAAGAGAATTGGAGACTTGGCCTATGAACTGGATTTACCAAATGAGGCTTGAATTACCACGTTTTCTATGTTTCCATGCTACAAAGAGGTTGGAATGCCTGACCATCAAATTACACCATTGAAGGTCCGGAATGAGCAGACTGTTTTATCGAACCTTGATGAAAAGGTTCTTATTTGGGATGGGGGTATTGTCATGCAAGAAAGTGGAGACGGAATTGCAGGGGAGATGGGCTAACCATGGAAGAAAATATTTGGCCAGTTAAATCTTTAGAAGCAAGAAGAGGAGACAATCACAAGGATTGGACTTTGTATGAGGCACGGAATGATGGCCTTGGGTGGTTATTGAATAAAATTTTGGGGATAGTTAAATAGTATAGTGGCAGCTTTTTATAGGCAGGCAAATCTGTTAGAATCTTCCTTCCCCACATGCTTGTGCTCTCTCTATCTCTCGTACCCTCCCCTGTTCTTAGTTTCTCTGATTTTATCTGTTACCGATTCCCTTAGATATCAGCAGTATAATCAGTAAACATCATTCCTATAATTCTCTATGTATGTTTATTGGGTGTGCTACACCCCTTTAATTTTGAATAATATTTGCTAGTGAGATCCCCTCTTTTTATTTCACGCACCCACTGCATAGTATGTTGCAGTTACTCCTATTATGCTGTGCTAAGGTCAAGTCAGTTGTATTCTGTGTTAAATCCATGTGGATGGATTGTTCCTCATAATTTGCAATGCAAATCATCATTTGTCCTTTGGTTATTGGTAGTATTAACATTTTTTTTTTGGTTTCCATGCAGATCCAAGAAAACATTAACCTTCTCACTCAAGCTCGAAACAATATCTTCACCATCTTAAATGAGTATGTTATGGATTATTCTATCCCTTTTCACTGTAGTTAGTTGTTTGCGTGCATGCTTTTGTTTGCAGTGAGTATATGCAGTGAATCTTATGCAATCTCTTTGGCATAAAGGAATCTTAGTTGCAGGGGAATACATGCTTTATTAAGTGATACTTTTGCATGCGTGCTCTTTTATCTTATTTTTCTCATTCCTATGTAATCTATTTGCATCATTTATGGCTTGTACTTGTACTTCCTTTTTCCTAATTTACATGATCAGTTTCTTTTTTAGTTTGTCCAAAAAGAATTATACCTTTCTATATTTAAAAGGGATTTTGACTTTTAAACTTTCAATTTATCTTAATGAGATGATTTATAGCCACACAAATATCTATATGTTGTCTTAAACCACAAGTTTCAGAAGTCTTTCTTTCTTAAATTTTGTGCACATTCAAACTGTATCACAAAAATTGGGATGGAGGGAGTAACTGTTATGATGAGCATTTAGCAATTCGTGAATGTCTTTTGACTCCTGTTGATTCTCCAGATTAGTTAATGTCTTTTTACTTTATACTGACAGGATATTTTTATGCATGATTTCTTGATCTTCCTCAACTGAAATGTTTGCTTCAATGTGTCTCCTTAAGAATTTGTAGAGAAAAGTATTTGACAAAGTCTTTTTGTAACCTTCAATGAAATTCTACTAGATATTTTTTTTTTGGTTGTGTTTCTACTGCATTCTGACAAAACTATTTGTTGCAGCTTGAACGATATGCCAGAAATAATGAAGCAGATGCCACCCCTCCCTGTAAAGCTAAATGACGAACTTGCCAGCTTAATCCTTCCACCTCGACCACCGTTGCCTAATAAATCAGGAGATCCATGAGGGTTGGGGTTACTGTAGATGCTTCTATCAGTTTACTGAAGAATAATAAACTAGTCAAGGTTATTCCTGTGGAAATATGCATCAATATTAGCTCCTTTTGGCTTGTTAGGACTCCATTTGCTCATCTTAGTTAATATCTAGTTTTGTGATTTGCTGTTGATTTACTTAAGTAGGTAGTTGGGCTAGCATGTAAATATAGTTAGTGTAGGAAGGATTCTTGTTTCTGTAAATCAATGGATGCAAATAAGTTCAGATCCTATGCTTTTGCTTCAAACTTGCAATACACCATTGCTATGGACTATTCAAATTCTTTCCCTTTCAAATGAGACAAGAAATTGGACAACTCTTCGTTTGTACCTTTATTGTTAAGCAACCATAGTAGATTGGAAAATTCTGTATGAAGCCAACGTACTAGTTGAATGTTAGGGAAAAAAAAACAGTAAACTAGATCAGCTGTTATTGCAAAACATATGCATCATCTCTTGTACCACCCACCCCTAAGGAAACTTTTTAAAAATATACCGTTCAACATAAGATATTGCATCTATGTACCATATTTTCAGTTTGCACTCTCACAACCATTTTTTTTCGCAATAACATTTATACACAATCTGTAAAATATTGTATACATATTGTGAAGAATTGAAGTGCTTTTCAAGAACATACTTGCGAAAAAAATATTTTAATAATAGTACTTCTATTTTGAGGTGATATTTTAAAAGTAAAAAAATAAAATGAAAATTAACTGAACTGTACCGATACCGAAGAAAAACCAATATGATTGGGATGGTTTTAAAAAAATTAATTTTGGTTATACATTATAAAATACCTGAAAAATTGGAATGGTATAATTTTTTAAAAATAATCGATCGAACCGTCCCATTGACACCCCTAGTTCTGCGTAAAGTATTCTATATTAATTATTTGGTACAACTGCGAATGAAGTAAAATAGACATGCTTTCTTATTTTTTTATTTTTTGAAATGAATCGATCCGACACCTGACCCTCACATCTGATTCGGAACCTGATCTCTACTACCGACATGGGACCCAACATTTTAACTAGAAACCAACTTGACCCTGACTTAACCCCGATAACTGACTCGAGACCCAGCCCCGATCTCAACCCGACACCCGACCTAAGACCCAACCCAAACTTGAGACCCGACCCCCGACTCTGACTCGGGGACTTACCCTGACCATGACCCAAGACCGAGGCTAGACCCGGACATGACCCGACCCCAAAAACTGACCAAAGACACGACCCCGACCCAAGACCCGACCATGATCCCGAAACCCAACCTCGAGGCCCGACCCTAACCCAAGACGCAATACTCGATCCCAGACCTGACCTCGTGGCCTGAACCTGATCCAAAACTCGACACTCGATCCGAGACCCCACCCTCTAACCCCAAACCGACCTTGACCTGACACCCAACTCCGACCCGAGACCCAAAACCCAACCTGAACTCGAGACCTGACTCTTGATTTTGACTAGAGACCTAACCTCGACCCTGACTCAAGACCCGAACTCAACCCCGACCCAAGAACCGAACACGACCCTGACCCGAGACCGAAATCGACCCCGACACATGACCTGAGATCCTACCCCAAGACCCGACCACGTTTTTGAGACCTGAGCACGAAACCTGACCCCGAACCTCACCTAAGACCCCACCCTAATACCTGACCTGAGACCCGACCCTGACCACAACACCCAATTCAAGACCCAACCCCGACCCTTACCCAACACTTGACCCTGACCTAGAAACCAAGACCTAACCCAAACTTGAGAACCGACCCCGACTTAAACCAAGACCCAACTTGAGACCCGACCCTGACCCAACCCAAGACCCGAGACCCAACCTCGATCCGAGACCTGACTCGAGACACGACCCCGACATCCAATATGACACCCGACCCTGACATCTGACCTTGACACCTGACCTCAACACCAAACTCGAGACTCGACCCCGACCTTGAGACTCGACCTTGACTCGAGACTTAACCTTGACTTGAGACCCAACCTAGACTTAAGACTTGACCTTGACCCTAACTCAAAATTTGACCTCTAATTCTAACTTTAAATTTGAACCCGACTTAGTCCAGAACTTGGTAGTTAGATCTCGAATCGAGGTCGAGAGTCTGGTATGAAATTGAGAATCGGGAGCCAAATCTAGGATTAGTTTTGGGAATTGATATTCGAACTTAAGTTAGGATGGAAAGTTTAGATGTGAGGTTCACAATGACTTTAGAAAAACATTTCTTTCTTTACTTTTTAAAGGGAAGTCATTTTTCTTAAATTTGAGGAAAATAAGTTGATTTGGAAAATATTTTCAATTAAGTCAACCAAACATGAGAAAATTGAAAAACATTTCCTTCATACAAAACACACCCTAAAAAATGTTCACAAGAAAATAGATTCTAAATATTTTGTGTTACTTATACACTCGAAGACAACTTTTGATATTAATGATGTACCACAAATTTACGGTACTTATAATGCTTTAAACTTGAAGTTTTGTGTGTGTCTGAAGCATTTTTTATTAGATTTGATGGTATTTTGCTTGGATTTTTTTAGAAAAATAGGTTTTGGACAAGTCAGGATGAGAAAAGGGTGAAACAACAGTTTTTGGAGTTTTGACGACTCAACCTACGAGCTGTAGGAATGAGTCATGGACTGAAGCAGTGAAATTTGGGGCCAAGTATAAAAAGACAAGGCCAAACTACGAGCCGTAAGAACTTCTACGAGTCGTAGAAAAGCTCAAAAAATTTGAGTCCTAGTACTTGAAACTACAAGATACCAGGACGGGTCGTGCTATTTGACTAAAGGTATCTATGAACTGTAGGAATTCCTACGATTCGTAGGACCAAGTCATAGAAGTGATTGTCGAGCTGGATTTTCCTGTATTTCCTTTTTTTACTTTATTTAGGATTAGATGTTTATAAATAGTCATTTTTGTTTATGTTTTTTGGGAGTTAGAATATTGGATACTTTGTTTTTTTTTTTTTTGGATTTGAGAATTATTTTGGTGAACACTTTGTCCATTTAATTCTTGAAGCATCAGTTTATAATATAAATTTTGTTCATCAATTCAAGATTTCAGATTTTAATTACTCTAATTGTAAGTTCATGATTTATTTTAACAAACTTAATATGAATTGTGATTACCAAAACATGAGTAGCTAAATCCACAACTAGGGTTGTGGGAACTTTGAGGATTAACACTACAACAAAAAACAACTTTTAGCGACAATAAATATAGACATTAATAAAGAGTGCTAAAGTCTTTACCGGCATTAGTTAAGTGCCATTAGAAACAATGTCGCTAAAGGCTTTAGGGACATATACAAAGGTGCTAATTGCGCTAAAATATATATATTTAGCGGCAATTAAGCTATTATCGTTAACTAATTGCCGCTAATGATCATTTTCGATGTAGTGTAACGAAGTAGACCTAATAAATAGTAGTTCTTGAATAGTGTTTATGCATGTATTTTTAATCTCTTCATTTTGATTGCTTTTCAACGGAGGCCTACGTAAGAACCCGCCTTATTCCTACTTGCCCGACCAAGGGAGTAACAAATAGAAAAGAGATTAAACAACAGAGATTTGGCATGATAATCCGTCGTCTAATAGCTTGAACCACCTTTGTGAAGGATAATCTGGGGTCAAGGGTAAGAGATAGTAAAGCACACACCTGTAGGCCAACCAAGTTGCGTGGTGAAATTCCCTATTTGGATAACCAATCACTTAAGAGATACCTAGCTTACCGACTTTTCATGTTAAAAACTAGAGATGGTTACTATTATAAGGTTTACTGCGTTAAGAATCTATGGAGAACCCATATACCCTAGTTTAATCTTCTATAGATTTTACAAAACGTTAAAATCATGCTTACTTGATTACTTGTTACCGAATTCAATCAATTAATATTTTGTGTTACAAAACCTCTTTTTTATGGAAATAATCTAACTAAAATTACAATCAACAGTAAATTAACCTAAGTCTAGACATCATTCCTCGTGGGATCGACCCTAACCTCTATTAGGTTCTTTATTTGAATAACAACCGCTTATACTTATTTAGGGAGGAGTAATTTGGGTGTATCAAATTTCGACGCCGCTGCCGGGGAATCAGGATTTTAGATTAGACTACATGTTTTGTTTGCAGTATGCCAAGTACACGGAGTCAAGGCAATCCCCTGACCCCTTTTAATCCAAAACTAAGAAAAACTCTGCGAAAAATGGTCGAAACGTGGTCTAGGACTGAACGATGATCCAATCAGAGCGGGTCAAGAGGATAACCTTGGATCTGAAGTTCCAAGAGTAGCGGAGATACCGGGAAACAACCAGAACAACCCTGCAATAGTGCAAGATCAACAAGAACCCGATGTGTGTGATAATTACAAGGTTGATCATACTGATGTGGGATCAACGAGTGCCATAGTTGTACCTTTACTGCCACCTGTACTTACGTTTGTGGTTACTAACAATATGATGCAAATGCTTACAGCCAGAGGGTTATTTCATGGTATGCAATCTGAAGATCCATATGCTCATCTGTGTAATATCATCAACGTTTATAAGAGTAGTGTGGGAAGGTCAGACTTAGACATGGATGTGATCGGGCTACGTGTGTTTCCATTATCATTGACAGGTGACGCTAACGTGTGGCTATCTGAGCTTCCATATAACTCAATTACCACATGGACAGAGCTGGACATAGTGTTCTTGGAAAAATACTTCCCGTTGTCAATGAAGTTGAAGCTTAAAGATAAACTCAACAACTTCGTGGCTCTACCTGGGAGTCAGTTAGTGATTCTTGGGACAAATTTACAGGTTTCATGAGAAGTGTATCGAACCACCGAATCGATGATAAATCACTCAAAGAATACTTTTACAAGGGCTAGATGACAATGGTAAAGTAGTGTCAGATACTATTGCTGGAGGATCATACGGGGCTAACTCATTCCAATAGATTACAAAGAATCTAGAAACGATTTCTAAGAATAATAAAGAATGGAGCACTAGAACTTCAGCTACCGCAAAGAGCTCATTTTTAATACAAGTCACTCGTGGTAAAGCGAGTGAAGAGATGCATCAAGAGGTGGAACAACTAAGAACAAAGGTCGGATTGGTGTTGAAACATTTTGGTGGGGGTGGTGAGAAAGCTAATGCAATCAACTACTAGAATAGAGCACCGCCGCATGATGGGTATGTTTATGAAAAAAATGCTAATTTTGTGAATGAGTAGACATGGGATTTCCGGACTAACGCCCAAGCTTTCAATCAGGATAATTAGCGCCAAGGTCAAGGAAATCAAGGTCGGAACTACAACAATTACAATCGTGAAAGGCGCTATCATCGTGGTAATAATTACAACAAGAATGGGTATAATAACATAAATGATAAGAGTGGTCTATATGTTCCACCAGGGAATGTAGATTGAGGATTAAGTTTGAATCGCATTGAGGATATGATGTTTAAGATGATGAAAATGTTTGACTCGACAAATGACAATGTGAAATAGATGCGTACTGATTTATCAAGCATTGGGCAAAAGGTAGATTTGAAGAGAGAGCAGATGAAATTCTGGTTAAATAATGAAGAAGTAAAATTCAAATTTTTGAATCAATGAAGCATCAAAGTGATCTTAAAGCGGTGTCCTTAGTGAATTTGACTGTTGAGGAGCAACCAGAGGTGCCAATTGAAGAGAGATTGGGTGCTGAAGCACTAATGGATATGATCATGAATTTTGATGAAGAGCACATTGAGGAGTACGATGAGATGGTTGATGCGCTTGATGGAGTGGAACATTCTCATCGCACACCAAAGTAGCTGGACTTGGATCGGAATAATAGAGAGACTCTGCCTGCAAAACCATCTATCTATGAGTCCTCAAAGTTTGAACTAAAAGCTCTCCCATATTACTTGAGGTACATGTTTTTGGGGCAAAATAATACTTTGTCAGCCACCATTGCTTCTAATTTGAATGAAGGGCAAGTAGAGGCTTTGATATCGGTGTTGAGGCATTTTAAAAGAGCGATTGAATGGATGATTGCTGACATTATAGGTATTCCATCGGGTATATATTCTCATAAAATCCAACTCATACCTAATTGTAGAACAATTATTGAGCACTAGAGGACACTTAATCCACCAATGCTAGAAGTTGTGAAGAAAGAGATTATCAAGTGATTAGATATTGGAGTAGTTTATCCGATTACTGACAATAATTGAGTGAGTCTGGTTCAATGCATGCCAAAGAAGGGAGGAATCACTGTGGTTTCTAATTCAAAGAATGAGCTTGTACCGATAAGGTCGGTTACTGGTAGGAGAGTCTGCATGGATGATCGCAAGTTGAATATATGGAAAGAGAAAGATCACTTCCCAATGCCTTTAATGGACCAAATGTTAGATCGTCTTTCTAGTAAAGGTTGGTACTGTTTCTAGATGGGTAATCGGGCTACAATCAGATCTCTATAGCTTTAGAAGACCAAGAGAAGACTACTTTCAGTTGCCCATATGTAACATTTGCATTCAAGAGGATGTCATTCGGGTTGTTTAATGCACCAGTGACTTTTCAGTGTTGCATGATATCCATCTTCTCAGAAATTGTTGAAGATACTATTGCGGTATTTATAAATGATTTTTATGTGGTTGATGACTCATTTGATGATTGCTTAGCTCATTTAGGTGATGTTCTGAAACATTGTGAAGAATGCAATCTTGTGCTAAATTGGGAGAAGTCTCACTTTATGGTGAAAGAGTACATCGTTTTGGGTCATCGGATATCTCACAAAGATATTGAGGTTGATAAAGAACAAAAATTGAAGTGATTGAAAAGTTGCCCCCACATGTCTATGTAAAGGGTGTTAGAAGCTTTTAAGGACATGTTGGGTTTTATCAAAGATTTATCCAAAATAGCGCACCCATTATGCAAGGTACTTGAAAACGAGACAAAGTTTGAGTTCGATGATTCTTGTTTAAAAGTGTTTGAAGGGTTGAAAGAGAAGTTGATTTCTACATCGATCATTATTTCATCGGATTGGGAACAACCGTTCGAAGTTATGTGTGATGCGAGTCGGGTGGCACTTGGCCTAGTATTGGGGCAAAGGCAAGAGAAGATTCTTCATCCAATATATTATGCGAGCAAAGCTCTGAATGTTGCTCAAAAGAACTACACCATTACTGAACAATAATTTCTTAGTGTAGTCTTCGCGTTCGAGAAATTTTGGTCCTATTTGCTTGACACTAAAGTCATTGTGCACACTGATCATGCATCTTTGAGGTATCTTATGGCAATGAAGGATGCAAAACCAAGACTAATTCAATGGGTGTTATTGTTGCAAGAATTCAATTTTTAGGTGAAAGATAGAAAATAGACAAAAATCAAGTTGCTGATCAATTGCCCAGATTAGAGGAAGAAGCAATGTTGAAGTTGGCTGATGGAGTTGAGATTGATTATACGTTTCTAGATGAACATGTTTTGGGTGCTTCTTTTGATCTTATCCCTTGGTTAGCAGATTTTGCTAATTATTTGGCGAGTGATGTTGTGCCTTCAAATTTTTCGTTCCACCAAAGAAGAAAATTCATGTATGATGTGAAGAAGCTTTCTAGGAAGAGGCTTATCCATTTCATGTTGGTGCCAATGGGATTATTCATCGTTGTGTTCCTGAGGTTGAGATTATGAGTATATTGGAAGCTTCCCATTCATCTCCTATTGGTGGTCATCATAGTGGTATCCAAACTCCTCATAAGATCTTGCAGTGTGGGTATTATTGGCCTACCACACCAAGATGCTCATGATTTCTCCAAGTCTTGTGATCATTGTTAAAGAGAATAAGGTATTTAAAGGAAGCAAGAACTCCCACTTACTCTTATTTTGGTGATTGAATTGTTCGATGTATGGGGACGTATCTTTATGGGTCAGTTTGTGAGTTCAAATGGGATAAAGTACATACTTGTAGAGGTTGACTATGTATGTAAATGGGTGGAAGTTGTTGTGTTTTCAAACAATAAAGGAAAGAGTGTCACCGCATTCCTAAAAAAAAATATCTTCTCCAGATTTGGTACACCAAGGGCGATTATTAGTGATGAAGGTTCTCACTTTTGTACTAAGTTGTTCAAGGCGTTGCTTGAGAAGTATGGTGTTCGGCATAATGTGACAACTTCTTATCATCCGCAGTCTAGCGGGCAAGTTTAAGTGTCAGACAGAGAGATAAAACAAATCCTTGCAAAAATTGTGAATGGGAATAGAACTGATTGGTCGAGAAAGCTTGATGATGCTCTATGGACATATCATACCGCATTCAGGACTCCCATAGGTATGTATCCTTACCAACTCATGTTTGAGAAGTCTTGTCACTTGCCTGTAGAGCTAGAGCACAAAGCTATGTGGGCACTCAAGAAGTTGAATGTAGATTGTGGTGTTGCATCATATAAGAGGTTAAAGGAGTTGAATGGACTTGATGAGTTTCGCCTGAAAGTGTATGGAAGTTCAGCCTTGTACAAAGAAAATATGAAGAAGTACCATGATTGATAACGCTCAAACTACTCTCCAAAACAAATCCAAAGAGTACATGACTGTGGTCAATAAAAAATACCCAACAAAGAGTCGGAGTTGAATCCCACAAGGAGTAGTGTATAGATAAGAATCCAAGAAGTGAATTAAAGTGTGATTAATCTATTGTAGTAGATGAGGCAAATGGGTGGATTATTCAACCAAATTTAATCAAGTAATCTCAAGATCAAGTAGGAGCAAAAAATTAAACTAAACAGAGTTTAAGTAATTGAAATCGATTCTAGGGGTGTGGGGATTGGAAATCGATGTTACATAGGGGTAAGATTGTATTGCTCAACAAAGTTAAACAACCATGGATAAGTTGGGTCATCTTCAATAATGCTAATCTTCTTTTGATCTCATAACATTAGTTCATAAAATCTCCTTTTGGTCTCATTTATGTGATTTACAATTCAACCCATTACTTTGCTTTTACAACTAGATTAAGCTAGATTGCAAACATCAAGCTAATTACCAACTCTTATTGGTATCTTTCAAGCACCAATCTGAGATATGAGATAGAGTTAAGTTGACCACCTTAACCCCTAAATTAATCGCATGCTAACAACTCAAAACCATGGTGAAAAGCAATAAAAACAAAGCATACAAGAAATCCACTAAGTTAAATCAACATTCAACCCCATAATCACACCCCTAGAGATTGGGGTTTAGCCACCCATCACAAAAAGTGAAGAAATTATACATGTTATAATAGCAGCCATGGATATGATGAAATTAAGCAATTATAATCAACACCCACTTTGATTTGACTTTCCAATTATCGATTACAAGAGAAATATTCAAAACCCCAAACTAAGAGCAATACTCAATAATTTCTCTCACTAAGAATTTCAAGAGTAAAAACTAATAAAAGATAAGATAGATCCATTTTGTCTCTCTTCCAAACTATTTATACTTTTCAAAAGGATTCTTCTTCATCCCACTCGGTGACATTAGTCGGGCTCGCGGAACTCACTTGGTGAATCACCATTTGTTTAATTCTGTTTGCCTTTGACTGACTTCAGGCTTTAGGTGTTCGAACTCGAATGGGAGAACTTAATGGAACACTCCATTCATGATCGATGATTCACCGAATGTCACCTTGTGTGCCTAAAATATTCTTCACTTTTGCTCTTCAGTCTGTCACTTTCGGGAATGTGACTGGATTCGCCTTTAGCAATTTCGTGGATCGTTGATGCGACACTACTTCATCCATTGTATTTAACACTTGAGCTTCAAATATTGTCCATTTCGACGAGGTTCAACTGTTTTGGCGATTCGTCCTTTCGATTAGTCTAACGTAAGGTTGGGACTTTCTACTCTTTTCAATGTTTTTGGCCTTTCTTCTAAGTATTCATTCTTACCTTGTCCCCTTAGACTTCATAGCTATAAATCATCAAAATATCATTACAATAGGACATAATAAGGCATTGAGGACTCTAATTGTTGAACTAAATAGGCCTTAAATGAGTGTAAATCTACCACTCATCAACACCCCCAACTTAAAGTTTAGCTTGTCCTCAAGTAAATCAAGAACACAATTAGTTCAACAAGGGCATCTACAATAGTTCTCACGAGAGCTAACATGCAAGTGCCATTACAAGACTACTCTCAATAACATGTGATGCTCAATCATGATAAAAAAGCTTCAAATGATGACTAGAAGGTATCAAACCAAGCTCAAGCTCACTATACCTTCTTATCTAATGCAAAACCATATTTTAACAAATGTATTCAAGTGCCCTCACATCAAGAACGATTACATGCCCTCACAAAGCAAATCAATAAATAAGTTAGGAATCAATGTAACTCTCACTCTCCCAAAAGAGAAATACATGCAAGCTTCATCCCATAACCTAGTTCATGCAAGATCTCAAGGGTCTTTTAGGCTTGTAATGGGGCTGAGGTTAAGGTATGGTCAATTTGGCTCAATGACTTCACCTTTTCAAAATATTGTTGCAATCATCTTCACCTCTTCTCAAGTTCTTTTCATTCTTTTTTCACTTGAGAACTCAAACTTTGACTTGTCAATAATTTTATTGGAAACCTCTTTCTATTTCACCAAACTTTCTTTTTCATTTCATTTTTTCAAATCTTGCTCATCACAACCTCTCTCCTTTTTTTCTTTTTTTTTATAAGGAGAGGTTTCTTCTTTTTGTAACACACTTCAAAGTTGAGTCTCATTTCATATTTCTTTTTCTTTCACTTGTCTTTCCTTCCTCCTTGCTTTCCATACCCCCAACTTAGGCTTTTGGGCAAAGTTGGCTATTCAAACAAACTAATGCTTTGAGAAAGATTTTGGGTGAGAAGTTAGGGGCAATTTGGCTCAAGAGCTTTCAACACGGTTTTCAACAAATGGTTTAGGCTCAAATGGTGCCAAATTGGTGGTACACCCTCACAAGGTAGTCACAAAAAGGGTATGAACATTTGGGTTCCCTCTCAAAATTTCTTCCCAAGATCATTCCTTACATTCACCAAGGCTAGACAATTGGAATAATAAGGTAAATTCTAGGATTCAACAAGCATGCTTCCGAGTAAAACCTTATCACACATGGAACTTTAAACACAACTATTTAGCACAACAAATGTTCATTTCAAGGCTCACATTAAAATGCAACTAGTCAACATAAGATTCACAAAGATCATTCAAAAGTCCGGCTACATAAATTTCTTCTTCCAATACAAATAGTAAACACAATGCTCATCGTGAGTACTATTCAAGATATTGATATTGAAGACAATCGATCCTCGAATCATTATCAATAAACACTCAAGCATTTGGAAAATGAAAATGGAGAGAGAAAAAATGAGCTAAACCATCAAACCACTATCATAAAACCAAACATAACAAAATAAAACCGAAAGGAGAATATTGGCACAAGTTTCCTCATCCCACCAAAATAAGTGTGTCATATCTTCAATGCAAATAAAACAAATAAATAAGCTTAGATTGAGAGACTTCGTGATACTTGAAGGGATGTTGCATTTGCTTACAAAGGTGACAGATGGTTCAACATTGCTCACTAGGTCGGCGGATCACTGAACTTTGAAAGTTCACTGATCATGTGTGTAGCACACGAGAAATCATTTCCAGATCGATGGGTTGAAGACTGATCTCCTAAAGTAAATATGTGGATTGCTGAATTTTCACGTTCATCGCTGAACTTGACAGTATACCCCTAAATTGTGCAGGGCATTGGGCGAACTTAGTCAGGTTCACCCAACATCATCGGCGGATCACCGAGTTAGGGATGTACATCACCAAATATGACAGTACGTTCACAAAGTTGAGTTTCCCAATGGGATAACTCGTTTGAGCTTCACGTAGTGACTTCGGCGGATCGCCTAATTGGGCCTCCAAATCATCTATCTTCTTTCTATCCTGCACAAGTGACACACATTATTGAAAACCACTAATAATTGGGTTGCCTCCCAAGAAGTGATTGATTTAACATCGTGGCATGATGTGGACATGATTTCAAGCATCATCCAAGTACACCACTTCAAAAACTCTCACATCACGACCTCCCCAAAGTATACTATCAACCTTTGGTCGTTAACTTTGAATTTGACACCTTTTACATTTTCAATTTCAATTGTTCCATTCCCATTCACCTTGGTGACTGTGTACAGACCAGTCCACTTTAACTTTAGCTTACCCGGAAAGAGTTTCAATTGTGAGTTGAAAATGAGGACTAACTCACCTACTCTAAACTCTCGATGAAAGATCTTGGCAACATGCCAATGTTTAACTATCTTTTTATATAGTGCAGAGCTCTCATATGCATGTAATCAAAACTCATCCATTTCAAGTAGTTGTCCCACACTATTTTTGGCCACCACTTACCAATTTAAATTCACCATCTTCAATTCCCATAAGGATTTGTGCTCTAACTCAACCGGAAGATGACAAGCCTTCCAAAATATCAATTTGTATGGAGACATGGCAATAGAGGATTTGAACGCTGTTCGTTAAGCCCAAAGTGCATCATCAAGCTTGCTAGATAAATCGGTGCGGTGGAGTTCATTGTTTTTGCTAAGATACTCTTTATCTCTCGATTGGATACCTCAACTTGCCCACTAGATTGCAGATGGTACAACGTGGTGACTTTGTGTTTCACCCTATACTTAGATAAAAATGCCTCAAATTAGCGGTTGCAGAAATGAGAGCCACCATCACTTATAATGGCCCTTGGAGTCCCAAACCTTGTTAAAATGTGTTTCTTTAGGAACTTTGTGACACTTCTCCCTTCATTGTTCGGTAAAGCTATTGCCTCCACCCATTTGAAAACATAATAAACTTCCACTAAGATGTACTTTTTCCCAAAAGAGCTAGGTCAAGGCCCCATGATATCAATCCCCCAAACATCAAATAGCTCAATCTCAAGAATTTGTGACAACAGTAGATCATGCTTCCTAGAGGTACTCCCTTGCATTTGACATTGAACACAACACTTGAAAAAGGCATGGGAATCTCTAAACATTGTGGGCCAATAGTAACCACATTGTAACACATTAGAAGTTATACGTATGCCTCCATGATGTCCCCCCGCCGGTGAAGCATGGTAGGCTTCAAGTATCTCTTGCACCTCCACTTCAAACACACAACGCCGAATAATATTTTCAGCACATTCCCTAAAAAGGAAGGGTTCATCCCATACATACCTCTTCACATCAAATAAGAATTTCTGATTCTGATGACTACTCAAATCTTTTGATAACAACCCACATATGATGAAATTTGCATAATCGACATACTAAGGAACTGAGGTTTTAGAGATCAACATCACCGATTCATCAGGGAAAGCATCGTCAATGTCTCTTCTATCAGCAATTTCAGCATCTACTTCAAGCCTTGATAGGTGGTTGGCTACTTGATTTTCACACCCCTTTCTATCTCTCACCTCAAAATCAAATTCTTGAAGGAGAAGCACCTATCAAATTAGTCTTGTCTTTGTTTCTTTCCTTGCCATCAAGTATCTTAGAGCGGCATGATCAGTATGCACAAAAACTTTGGTACCCAATAAATTAGCTCTAAACTTTTCAAACCCATATACAACAACTAACAACTCTTGCTCTGTGACAATATAGTTTTTTTAGAACAATTCAAGGTTTTTCTAGCATTAGGATATGGGATGAAAGAACTTATTTTTCCATTCTCCAAGAACAGCACCAAGTGCCAATCCGCTAGCATCACACATTATTTCAAAGAGAGGATTCCAATTTGGGGCTACCATGATAGGGGTTGAGACAAGCTTTGCTTTCAAGATCACAAAATCCTCCAAAAAAGCAGCATCAAATTAAAAGCACTCTCCTCATCAAGTAGCCTACATAATAGAATAACCACTTTTAAAATATCTTTAATGAATCACCGATAGAATCCGACATGGCCAAGGAAACTTCTCACTCCCTTCACTGAAATTGGGGGAGGTAATTTATCAATCACTTGAATATTTGCCTAATCTACTTCAATACCATCTCCGGAAATTTTGTGCCCAAGCACGATTCTTTTTGTAACCACATTTCTCCCAATTAAGAACCAAGCTGGAATCCACACATATTTGAAGTACCATCTCTAAATGCTTCAATCACTCTATAAATGAATCCCCAACAATCAAAAAATCATCCATGGAGACTTCCATCGAGTCCTCTACCATATCCGCAAATATTGATAACATGCACTGTTTGAAAGTAGTCGGTTCGCTGCACAACCCAAAGGGCATTCGCTTGAAAGAAAAAGTCCCATAGGGGCAAGTGAAAGTTGTTTTTTCTTGATCTTCCAGTGCTATGGATATTTGGTTGTACCCGGAGTACCCGTCGAGGAAGCAATACCAGCCCTTGCCCACAAGCATATCAATCATCTAATCAATAAATGGAATAGGGAATTGGTCCTTCTTGGTCCAGGAATTTAACTTCCGGTAATCCATATATACTCGCCACCCGGTCACGGTCCTAGTAGCGACAAGCTCCGCCTTTTCATTTGGGACTACCTTTATACCACCATTTTTAGGAACACATTGGACCAGACTCACCCATTGGCTATCCTCTATTGGAAAAATAACTCACACATCCAAACATTTTGTGATCTTCTTTCTCACAACTTCTTGGATTGGAGGATTTCAACTCTTTTGATGCTCAATGCTTGGTTTGCAACCTTCAGTTAAATTAATCTTATGAGTGCACACACCCGAGAGATTCCCACTATGTCAGAAGTTGACCAACCCAGAGCTCTATTGAACCTTTTCAAAACTTTGATAAAATACTGATATGCCCAAATTACACTTTTCTAAAGAATTATAAGTGGTTGTTGTCAAATAAAGAACCTAACAGAGGTTAGGGTCGATCCCAAGAGGGATATGGTCTACACTTAGGCCAATTTACTGTTGTACTTTTAGTTAGATTATTTCCATAAAGGGGGGGGGGGGGGTTGTAACACAAAATAATGGTTGATTGATTTTAGTAACTAGTCACTAAGTAAATAGGATTCGCAGTTTTTAAGATCAATATAAGATGAAACTAGGGTATATGTGTTCCCCATAAGTTCTTAACGCAGTAAACTTTATAATAGTAACATTTATCTAGTATTTGTCATGCAGAGTTGGTAAGTTAGGTATCTCCTAAGTGATTGGTCATCCAAGTAGGGAATTTTACCACACAACTTGGTAGAGGCCATGGGTATATGTTTTACTAACCCTTACCCTTGACCCCAAATTAGCTCTCGCATCTTTAGGTTAGGCTATTTGATAGCGGATTATCAATGCTAAATATCTGTTGTTTAATCTCTTTTCCTATTCGTAACTTCTGAGGTCGGGCAAGAAGGAATAAGGTGAGTTCTAACGTTGGGCACCATTAAAAAGAAATCAAAACGAAGAGATCAACAATACATGCATAAACACTATTCAAGAATTACTTAATTATTAGGTCTACTTTGTGAATTACTCATGGTTCCCACAACCCTAATTGTTGGTTTAGCTACTTATGCTCTGGTGATAACGATTCATAATATGTTTGATAGAATAAATCATGAACTTACAATTAGAGTAGATGAAATCTGAAATTTTGAATTGATGAACAAAAGCAATATTATAATCCAACACTTTAAGAATTAAATGCTCAAAATGTTTGCATGTTAATTCTCAAAGCCAAAAGTAAAAGTATCAAATTGTCTAAAAACCCAGAAAATCAAAAATTACAACTAATACTTATAGACATCAAATCTTAAACACGGTAGGAAACATAAATCTAAGGAAATTTGGCTGAGGCAGTCGT
>JAJONR010003766.1:0-57156 GCA_029582245.1 Solanum etuberosum
GAGCTTCTTTAATTTCCAACGATTTGAAACAATTAACTTTAAAAAATTCGAAACGATTTTTAAAGCTTTTTAAATAACCTTGTCAATTTTAAATTTTTGAATAATAAATATGCTTTATACAATTATGCATATAATTAATGTGTTTTATAAATATTTCAGAATCATCTCAAAAGATTTTGCATTTTAAGTTAAATATTTTATTACTTTAGTTTAGTTTAAATCGCAATTATCGCGGAGTTAAGTAGCGCGTAATTAGTTTAGCCATCGTTTTAATTAATTAAATTATTTTATTTCGTTAAGATTAAGAAGCTCATTAATTAATTTCTTATTAATTCGTTTTATTTAACTTTTAGCCGAATTCACTAACTAAATCAATTTGGTTAATTCACTAATTCTAATTGGCTATAGTTGCATCTATTAGGCCAATTTGTCAATTCCCATTTCCCACTCTAATTCCAATTCACTCCTCCCAGCCCAATCCATTCCCCTGACCCGGCCCATTTCTCTAATTCTCAAAGAAGAGCCCAAAAAACAGAAACTCCAGCCGACCCCGATACTGTTCATCCTTCTTCTTCCAAACTCAAACCCAGCAAATCGATTTCAGCAGCCCTGCTCACTCGCGCGTAGCCCACGATTCCTCTCCCTCTTTCCTCTCGTCGTATCCTCCGTACGAAGCCGTTTCTCGAATCATCCAACGTGTCTCCATCTCCGCATCTCACTCGTCCTTGCTCGAAGAATCAAGCGGCTCCCTTCAATTTTCCGTTGGAGATTTGTACTATTTCCAGCTCGTCCCTTATCCTCAAGGGATTTTAAATTTCGAATTGGAAAAATCTCATCCGAATTCCAGTCGATTTCCCCCCTAATTTCGCCCTAGATTTTTCCCCTATAAATACCCCTCTTCTTCTCCATTGTAGGGGTTGGATTTTTTGAGCGATATACAGAGAATAGTTTAAGTAGAGCAGTTTGAATACACTCGATACACACTCTGAAACAGAGAAATTAACTCGTTTATAACCTTAGTTTCGTTTCTTTTTGGTGTCGTCCATTTCTATCTCGCAAGTTCATTTGAACTCGAGGTAGCTGCTCGGATTCTGCCCAGGCTCTTTGTTTGCTGTTCGTGTTCAAGTTGGTGCAGAGGTAAAGTCGCCCTCGCTGCTCGTCTGGTCTCAGTTCACTGCCCGGAAAAAGGTAATACTCTCCCCCGACATATACTTTCATTATTACGTGCTATTTAGTTTAGTTTGCTTCTCTCGTTTTGATTGTTTCTCTCAAGTGCCATGCCTAGTTTTAGGTTGTTGGTTGTGCAGTTCACTTTCTTTGTATTAGTTTTAATTATCTTTAAGTTTGCTATGCCATCTTTAATTATTTGAAGAATAGAGTGAATATGTATTTATCGTTACAAGTTGTTTGATGCATGTCTCGAAATGGATTGTTTTAGTGGTATGTCTAAAAGCCTTGGATAAGGTGCTGCTTCTGTTTAGTTCCAATATGCTGAAATTTTGAAATTCTTAATGGTTTTCATATTGTGATGAATCTATTTCCGATGAGCTTCTTTAGCTTTATTTTGTTCTTCTTTAATATGATCTCCTTGTTTAGTTAGAATGCAAGTCTTCAAAGACATTTCCTTATTGCTCGAACTCTCTTACTAATTATCATGTTGTGGTGTTGTTCATATAGATTACCTTATTGGTCGATAAAAATTGGTTAGTGTGAAATTTCATTAGAATTCAAGATTGTGTAGTCTAGTTTCTATCTATGTTTTGTGGAGTATATGCGGAATTATGTGTGTTCTATTGATAAGTTCTATTTACTCTTAATATAGCATTGAATTTGGTTTTTCTTTGTAGTTGCTTGAATCTGTTGTAAAGAACTCTTAAAATGTCATTTTCTTTTACCTTCATATGGCATTTTTTATCATTACATTCGGCTTATTATATGATGTATTTTGAATCTCTCATGCCAAGTCTTATGTAGCATGTCTTTTGTTTTACTCTATTTTTTTATGTTAAGGGCAGTAGTTATCTTCATGGATTTGTCTCAAGTGAAATGATGTCTCGAGTGTTGCATATAGCGTTAGTTAAATTTCAATTCATGTAGGAACAATGCAGTTATTTATTTTTATATACATTGTTTCTTGATAAATTTCATCTTTTCTTTAAAACTCTTGATGTTGGCGGCAATTTAATTCATAATAAATGTTTATGTTTTTCCCTCCACTTAAGCTAATTGATAATTATGTTAAGCCAATCTTCCCTTGATTCATTCTCTGATTTAATTTTCTTTTGATTCATGTGACATCCATTTGAGTCCACTTTGGGCTTCATCCTTGCATTTCGTTGATTTGAAATCCATTATCGAGTCAACTTCATCCCTCCCGGAGCATATGCTGAGATACAAGTCTCAGAAAGCTGAAAAGAGACCCCGGAAAGTCCAAAATAGAATGTATACCTGCTGTATACAACAGTATACGCTGGTATACAGATATTGTATGCACGATGTGCAGATGAAATATTTCGTAATACAGGTCCAAGGCGTCAAAAATATCGATGAACAGGTCTCCAAAGTCGATGTACAGGTGCCCAAGAGTCCAAGAAAAGGCTGTATACACGCCGTATACAGCAATATACACGCCGTATACAGCAATATACACGCCGTATACAGCAATATACAGTGATATACACTCACTGTATATGTTGTATAAATGCAGAGAAAAGGGCCCAAAAAGCCCTACATTTTCAGTTTTGTATTTTGTTATTATTGGGCCTAAGCTCCTTTACTTTAATTATTGTTATCTTGTTAGTTTTTAGGACAGGTGGAAGAATTGGGCCAAAGGCCCAAAACGAAAATAGGCCCAAGTGCTGGCCCAGGCGGACAGAAACCAGACTTGGGCCCAAAACTCTCTTTCTCTTTATTTCACCTATGTCGTATTTGTTTAATTGTTTATTTGCTAGTCGATTTTAAGGTTGTCCTAATTCGATTTCCCCAAACAAGATGGTCACTTCTAAATTTTCTAAAGACTAAATAATTCTACCTATTTTACTATTTGAGTTGCTTTCAAAAATATTCTTATTTAAGTAAATCCCTTATGCTATTCCCCCTCCCTTAAAAATAGTTCAAGTCTTAAGTTCGTTTATTTCTAAAATTAATTAAGCATGTTTGTATTTTAGCCAAATAGTTAATTACCGGATAACCGCGTGTTAGCGGGCATTTCGGGTGCTTTCAAACCCTTCTCGAAATGTTAATAGGAACCCCGAACCCCTTTAAATTTCAATTGATTTTAATCTGTTTAAATCTTTTGAAAATTTTAAGTTTTCTTAATTTCTTTCAAAAATTAAGTGGCGACTCTTTTGAAAGATCGATTTTTCTTCAAATCATAAGTTAAATCGATTTGTTCGAAAACCAGTCGATCATTTCCCTTTTTCCTTTAAAACAGTCATTTCAGTTAACAAATAACGACATGAATGAGCATTTTCTCAAACAGAAATAGCATAGATGAGTCAAACTTTTTTAAATTTTTTTAATTTTTTCTGGAGTCGATGGTGATGTGAATGTGTTCCACTTTCGTCTCTACAAATGCATAGAATTTCTATATGAGAACTTATTGTTATTTACATGTCTCAGTTATATTTTTCAAATAGAAGTATTAAGATTTTTGCCGTATTACATAAACCAAAACTAGGTGGAGGCGACGGCGGGTGGGTGAGGGGATATCATGGACGGCAGCAGCAACATGATAAATCCTCCATTGTTGAAGAGAGAAAAATTGAGTGTTGCCGAAGTTGATACCCTTGATTGCATCAGTCAATTGCCAGACGCACTCCTTGTTCAAATTCTCTCTCTTTTGCCGACAAAGGATGCATTCACAACGTGCCTTCTCTCTAAAAGGTGGCACTTTCTTTGGACTTTTGTTTATAACTTAATTTTCACTCAGAAATCATACAGAGTTTTTTATGAACCCAGGGATGAGAATTGTCGCCTGAAAATTGAAAAGTTTGTATCCTTTGTTAACCATGTATTAGATCGTTTCGTTTCTTCCAAAATAACAAAATTTGAACTCGACGGCACACAACTTTTTAACTATACTTCTCAAATTAAACGATGGCTTAGTTTTGCTGTTGAAAGGGAAGTCAAAGATGTTGTATTCTTGTCCTCCTACACACATGATTATGTATTGCCTGAATCTTCTCGTAACTTTCTGGAACTTTTTCTTGTCTTTTTATATCTATTCATTTAACTGATGATTTTAACACCTCCCTCCGTCCCCGTCTCTCTCTTTCTTAGCTAGTTGTTTCTAAAGGAGAACGCAAATATAACTTTAATTATCAATGAGAAGCTTTGCTTTTGTCATTGTAAGGCTACACTTGGGTGTGGATATCTTGTTGCTTTCTTTGTGGCATATGTTCTCTGAAAGAACATGAATTTTGCGCTATAACTCTTTACTTTGGTTACCCTATGCCATTGATAGGAACAATCAGTATTATCATTTTCCAAGTGTCGTTATGATTAGTTGGTTCTGAAATAATCAATTTCCATAAGGCTGACTTGCATTTGGTCCTGATTAGTGTCTTTGTTTCCAGCTTGATAATTACTTTTGCGACTTTGAGGAAAACAATACCGATCTGCAGAGTTGGATTTCAAGCATTGTGTTTCCCAACCTCAAGAATATTAAGATTGTCAACTCCATCCTGGTGTGTTTAAACAGGCAAAAAAGAAAATGGGGCTTTCGCAGACTTGTTAAACTTTCACAACTTCTATTAAAGAATGCAACGATTTTGGAGAAGTTTCTTATCATATCAAAGAGCAGAAGGTGCAAGAAATGTTTAACAAACTGTTGGTGCAAATTTTTCTTTGGATTGCTTCACAAGTTGTTTCCCTCAACATCCTCCACCAATGCCAAAATTATCTTCCATGACTAATTACTCTTCTTTTGAATTTGCCTTTATGGTATACCAAATGTTATGGTAGTTTTGTTTCTAGTGAAATTGTTGTTCGTTGCATTTTAGATATTGTGCATGTTGAGATTTACTTGCAACTCTTGTTTGTTGGACCTATAAACATATTGTGCATGTTGAGATTTACTTGCAACTCTTGTTTGTTGAACCTATAAACATGAGAAATCTGCAAACCATCTTTTTAATGATAATTAGCATTATGAAACGTTGTTTTTTGATACCTTGCTTTATTAATAGCTTTAAAATCTATATCTAGAGAGTAGGGGTCCCTCTGTGAGCCCTTTTTTTTGTGGAGGAAAGAGGTCTACATTGTTTACCTCAAATAATAAATACTTATTAGTTGTTTCAATTTGTTTGGTCATAGTTTGACTTGGTATGAAGTTTAGGAACCTATTGATTTCTATAAACAACTTATGTAAGCTAGAAACTAAACGGAAATATGCAAAATGACTATTAGAAGAAAAAAAAATGTTCTTTCGATGGAGCTTTTGACTTAACTTTTGTCTAGAGTTTGCTAATAAAGAGTTATATGTTGCAGTGAGCTTGAATCTCATCTAAAGAGAGCCAGAAATTCAAGCCTCAACTTGAATATTTTTTATTGTGATTATGCAGTTTGATAGAAACGTATTGCTCCAATTCTTTTAAATTTGCATATATCTGATTATGAGGAAAAAAATTGAGATGATGCAGAAATGTGCTCCAATTTAGCCTCTTTAAGAAGGGACTTATACCTAACAATCACCAGATTTTTCCTCTCAAAGCAGAGGGATCTTTTTTATAAACAGATGAGTTGCCAAAAGAGTTTTTTTCCTACCCCTTCCCCTTGCATCAGCCATCAACCAAACAAATGTTAGAAAATTTCATCAAAATTTGATTTTGCCAAAAATATTTGAGAATTTATGGTCCAACGCTAACTAAATAGATGAAATACAGAAGTTGTGGAGAGGTCATAATTTGGGCAATTATCAATGCCATATTCTATCACTAAGCTATTATCATTCAAGGGCATGTTCTACCACCGAGCTAGTAGCCCGTCGTTAGAGGTCTCCTATGTATAGCGACAAAAAATTCCCATCCATCTTTCCGTTTTTTATCCCTATGTGGGGAACATGGAGACACAAATAGGCGTACTATCAACTTGTTCCAACCTAGGATGTTACGCAGGAAAAAACTATGAATTTAGACTTTTTTTAGTTTCATGTGAGAGCCAACTATGTATAAAACATTTTTAAAATGATACAATATAATCCGTGATGCTTCTAATAAGATTCCATACTTAGGATTTGAAATCGAAATCTCTAGTTAAGGAAAGAGCAGTCCCACTACGACACCACAACTCATGTTAGTGATTCTTCAGTTTTTTTTTTAATATTCCACTTTGGACATATAGGGAACTTGGGCCAAAGTCTTTTGGTTTAGGCTTACTTTTAGTTTGGGCCTTAGAGGCCAACATTCAGTCCAAGGTCATTGATTAAGAACTCCAGTGTTTTATTTTATTTTTAATTTGATTTTAATAATCATGGGTATTCATGTCACTTTACATTCACCTTGACTAATTTCACGCGATATCTACTATCTGCATCAATACAAATACTAAGTAACTCTAGATATTCCAGTGTTTCGTCTTTCACACGGTTTTTGATATTTATTTTGTTGTTCGACTAATCCAAATTTACGTAAGAAAGTTCCGCTTTAAAGGTAAATCATTTCATACCAAATGCAATTTTATTTCAAAGGATTCAAACCCAAAATACATACATCAATATTTGCTTTGATTTTTATTTTGTGTCAACACTCTTATACCCATTGGGATTAGATTGGTGCATGGGAAAAGTAAGTAGGTATTGGAAATGAATTTCTGCTTTCTACTTTTTGAGTTCTCTGAAAAAACAGTACACTATCTTTTCCACCTGACCCATAATTAAACTAAACGTTTTTAGCCCATTAAATCTGCTAAAAAGAAGATTTTGGGATCTTTACTTTATCCACTGTATTATATAAACATGTTAGTTTGGCTAAATTATGTATATCTGTTTATTATATAATATATAATTTTGTAGAACTATTATAGATTTCTAAAATTCAAGTTCGTTTAACAATTCAAACTGAAACTTTAATGGGAATGAGAAAGTATCAAAGGAGAAAACACACAGAAGGAAGCAAAATTAAGTATAAGATATGAATAAAATTATATAAAATGTGTTGATACAACTGTTGTCTAACCAAGAATCTTCACCAAGTTTCTGTGGGAGATCTCTTCATTATTCTAACAACAAAAATTGCCCATATGGAAAGTAGAATTGAAAAGTAAACAACAGAAAGTTGTGGTTGGATGAATACAATTCTCTTTCTTTATACAACGTGAATTTGAATTGATCAGATTCCAATATAAATATCAGAAAACACCGAGTAAAAAATAAAAATAATGATATACAACACACATGAAGGGGTTGTAGTACTAAATGCTCTAAAAGAATTCCAATTTCAAGAATCTTTATTTTTTTGGTAAAGGCTCAAATATGTCTATCAAACTTTTAAAAAAAAGGTCCATCTTTGTCATCCATTCAAAGTTTGGCTTATCTATGCCATTTTCGTTTGAGAAAAGGCTTATCCATGCCACTATTTGTTAACTGAAAAAAGTTTCGATTTTGTAAAACCATTTTCTACATGTGTTCAATTATGATTCGGCAACGTCATTAATTAAATCATTTTTTTAAAAGGAAAAGGCTCAAATATGTGATCGAACTTTGAGAAAAGGTTATCTATGTCATCCGTTTAAAGTTTGGCTCATCTATGTCATTTCAGTTAACAAATAATGACATGGATGAACATTTTCTCAAACAAAAATAGCATAGATGAGCCAAACTTTTAACGAATGACATAAATGAACCTTTTTGTCAAAGTTCGATGACCTATTTGAGTTTTTCCCTTTTTTTAATACATAATTTAAGCCTTGACTTGAGAATGAAGGACATTAAAAACTCATAAAAGGTACTTCCCCTGGTAAATAATAAGTGACTTGAAAAGTACAAATTCCCCCAAAAAATCTGTTTTCTTCTAGTATGGAATATGGAAGAAATAGAAATTTAATTTCTTGTTTTGGACTATTGTTTTCAAGTTTTCTACCAACCCTTTACCCTTTGTGTTGAGATCATAAATTTGTAAAAATCCAAAACAGAAGTTTCTTGGGACCCTTTAGTTGAACACATCAAGTCATAGTAGAGTATATATACTTAATAGAAACATCACTATCAAAAATACCCACTAAAATGTGATGGTTAGATCAAACCCCTTCTGTTTTTAAGTAATAAGTTTCGAATTTAAGCTCTATAAATTTAAAGAAAAAAATAACTTATGATAGAAAGTTTTTTATGTCCCCTTGAATAGCACTTTTACACATTTGTAAATCTAAATTAATCACCCAACTGAATGCCAAATATCAAATAATTATATTAAATATGTAAAAAGAAAAATGAACCTATCTTAAACCTTACTAATTAAGAAAGAACATCAAATTAGGAACCTATCTTGTAGGTTGATGATTTTGAATGGCACAAAGTGATTGGCCAAAATAATCCAACAAATTAGGAATAAGTATACATCATTTGTTGTCCACTAATTACAAGGCATTGACGAGTCATTTGTAAGGACAAAGACAAGCATGCTCTCTGTCATGCAAATTCTTAAAAAAAAACAAATTAATTAATTAATCACACCAATAAAAAGTATCAAAGTGGTCATGCAAGTTCTTACTAAAACAAATTAATTAATCCAATAGATAAAGTAATAGATAAACAAAAGCAAAAAAATTTCTTTAAGGTATGTGTTAAGCAAAATTCTCTTGTTTAAAGTAAAATTTGGGCAAAAGCAAAAGAACAATATTGACAAATTACCCTTTAATTAATGTCGTTAACTTACTTTCTTAAGGTAAGTGTTACACCTCAATAATTTATTGAAAACACTTCTAAACTTAGCGCGAATTATTTGTTTCATCCTTGAACTATTGACAACCTAAAAAACACTTTTTTACTTGACTAACTAAACTTAAATACACCCCCGATCTTGTAACACATGTGAAATACACACCTAAATTCTCGTCAAGTCTAGAACTGGTTTCAACACTTCCCTCAGTTTTTTCTTAAGAGTCTGATGCTCCTACGCAAATTTAAGACCACTTGCTATGTCATTTGGCAGATCGGGAGTGTATCTAAGTTAATTAGTCAAATAAAATGTGTTTTTAAGGCTGTCAATATATTGTTCAAGAATGACACTAATAATCTGTGTCAAGTTCAACTGTGTTTTTTTAATACTTCTCTCTTTATTTTATTTTAAATTTAAAATAGAAGGAGTAGCATTTAATAAAAGTATTAGCTTTAACCAAATATAAACAAATATATCCATAAACGCATTAATAATGGGATCTTAGTTCGGTTTTGAAAATTTGTAAGAAAATTATATATGCTAATTTTCCATAGTCTATATTGTAACATTATTCATTTTCAAGTTTAAATTTAATATTTTCATACATTCTAGGACTCTTTCATTGGGTCTGACTGCTGATAATTACATTAATCTAATTTTGCAAATTAGTCAAACTTGTTTAGCTGGCAATTCAAAGTTTCAGTTTCTTGACTTTTCAAAAAAAAAAATTTAACAATCTTTCTTTTGAACTTGTCTTCTTCTTTTTTTAATGAAGGTGAAACTAGGATTGAGCCTATGTGGTGGACCAACATAGCTTGTGGTATAGTAGTGAAACTGTTTCAGTTTCACTTTTAATTAGAAATCTCAAGGTCGAATTCTGGATATGAAGAATTTTTTGTTGGGAGGCGCCACCTCCGAATAAGCCCTATAGTGTGTGATGTGAATTCAGTCGGAGCTCCAGGGCAGGCTCCATACACCAAATGAGAAACTAAAAAAATATATATATGTGGTGGAAGTAATAAAAGGGACAAGGTTACTACTTGTGGAACAATATTTGGGGTAATTATTTGGGGTAGTTATTAGTTTTGTCCCTAAACTATGAGCAACATTAAAAACACTTTTTTTTACTTGATTAACTAAACTTAGATATACCCCAATAAAACAACATGACATAGCAAGTGGTCTCAAACTCTTGTAGGAGCATGAAACTCTTAACAAAAAGCCGAAAAAAATGTACATGTTGAAAGCACCCCTAAACTTGGCGAAAATTAAGAGGTGTATTTCACTCATGTTGCAAGATTAGGAGTGTATTTAAATTCAGTTAGTCAAGTAAATGTGTATTTTTAAGACTTGTCAAAGTGTCAATAATTCTCGTCGAATTTAGAGATATTTTCAATGCTTCTCTCTTTTATTATATCATACAAAAGTGATAGCCCTAAACCATATTTTTTCATTAAAATTTGTCAATATGAGGAAATGCATAACTAGAATTTTCAAGAACAAAACTAAAAAGTAAAAAGGAGATTTGCTAAAGTGCAAGTCAAAGAATGGGGAAAAAAGAACATGAGCCATGGTCACTTTATTTGGCCCCTTTTTTTCTGCAAATATTGTCTTTTGGCCTTATAAAAGTTGGGACAAATGAAATAATTCCTCAATTATTATTGGTTGACTCCCTTGGTTTTATAAATCATTCAAAATATATTACCCTCTTCTTATTGTACCATCAAATATGTGTCTCTAGTCAATTTGAAGTTTTGAAAATTAGTTGGACAAGAGAAGAAAGTAGACATAATTTTAGTATTAAATGTAGTACTTCTTGTAGCAATTGACCAAAGAACATCAGGACAATCAGACAATATTTGGACCCTATGCTTACTACTTTTGTCCACTTCACATTCGAAAAACCAAAATCTATTAAACCCGAACGAAGTATAGATGAGGTGTGTTGGAATTGAAAAACAAATCATTAACGTAGAATGTCATTTGTGAAATTTGTATTTGAAGTGATGTTTACGGTATTGATTGGATGACGTATATTTATTGTATATTGTATGTATCCTCTTTATTCTAATGGGTAAAATATGATCTAAAGTTATGATAAGGTTGCACTATTGAATAGTTTTAAAATCTATCTTGCTTGTGTAGTGCCTTAATGGTGGTATGGATCAACGTGTGAAGATTCGTCGAGATTCATAAGATATTGTATTATAGTTTAAACTCGAGGGTTGAAAAAAACATTTAAAAAATGTTCTGACTTTTTGAGTTTCATATTTGAATAATCATGTGTATCAGTTTCCTACTTTAACTATCACTTTATCGAAACACATCACAACTAATATTTAATGGTGTGTATTACACTTTATGTTTTTTAAACAAAAAATGGTGGTAAGTGGCACTCCACATGGATAAATAATTCCATCGTGGCAAGACTTAAAACACATCTTTTTGAGTTACATACAAGAAGTATCAGGTGTGAGTTTGATACCTGAACCATTATCAAATGTTTATGGAAACACACCTCGACTTATTTTAAACTTGGTATGTCTGGAGTTATCCGAAGCGCACACATATAAAAAATAAAAATAAAATTAAAAGCGATACGAGTTAAATGGTGACATCAAAATCGAATATACCGGTCACATCAAACAATTGATCCTATTTCACATTATCATCTTGGCATTTTTCGTTTTTTATTTTGAGAAGTTTGGAGGTAGGATCCACAACGTTCATGATTGGTCAATTTCTTATATATCAAACGTTGCCTTCTTCTTTTTTATTATGTGCATTATAATAAATGCACCTCTTATTAAAGCTTTCTTAAAGAGTATATCAACTCAATAGCGACCAAATAATAAAATTTTCTTAAAGAGTATATCAATACAATATCGGTCCAATAATATGAAAAGGAAGAAAGTATGTAACAATGTAGTTTTATAGGTAGGAGCAAGTGGTCCTTTAATTTAGGTGATATTTAGGTACAACTTACTTCATTTTATAAAGAAAAGATCTTGTGTCATTTGGTGAAAAGGATACAACAAAAGTTTCTTATTTCTTTTGTCAGCATTTTTAATATATTTTTTGTTCTAATAACTTTAACTTAGTAAACGAGGACTAACATGGGTTATGGTGCAGTGGTGGGACTGTTTCACCCTTAACTAGAGGTCTCGAGTTTGAGCTTTGCGTATGAAGAAAATTCTGTTGGAAGCGCCACCCTCAAATAGGCCTTTTATTGTGCATGATCTAGATTAAGTCGGGACTCTAATATGAAGTCTAAACACCAAATGAAAAAACTAAAAAAAAACTTAGTAAACGAGGAAGTAAAAGAATAATGGTTCAAGATATGATCAAGCAACATAAATATGTTTTAATAGTTTAATATTCTCCCTTCATATACAAACTATCATATATTTTAACCAGAAATATGTTAAAGACAATTCGAATAGTTGAAGTTATAATAACACAAAATTCAGTTCGACACTTCTCTAAAAAAGATTCTTAATATACTTCTTTCGCTTCAAATTATTTGTCGTGATTTTAATTTTTTATACTTCACTTAAGAAACATTAATTAAGAGTGAATTTTATTCCTTCTGTTCCATATTAAATAGACATCTTAATAAAAATAGTTGTCTCATAATATTACTTAATCACTTACTAAATTATAATAGAATTAATTAAATTTTTTTCATTTTACCGTTACAATTAATATAATCTTTGGAAGTTTAAATAAATTTTAAGGACCCAATAATTTATTTTTCAAGAGGCTAATTAATATGAACAAAGGACAAAAATAGTAAAGTTGATCAATCTATTAATGATTTCTTAATTACTCCATGTAAAATAGAAAATGTCCATCTAATATGGGACAGAAGGAATACTTGTCCCAAATTACTTGATCACTTACTAAATCAAGATAAAATTAATTAATTTTTTCTCATTTTATCCTTATAATTAATACTCATCATCATGCTTAATGTTGCCATAATTTCTCTTTGGAAGCCTATATAAAATTAAAGTTTATAGAATCTATCTTTAAAAAGAGTTCATTAAATATTTAATTACTCCTTTGTACTCTTGCTCTCACCCGGTTTGGAGTACTTATATCTTTTGTATGTCCTATGTCATCATAAATTATCTTGATATCCATCAATACGAATAAAGGGTAAAATCATCAAATTGATCATTTTATTTATGATTTCTTAAGTACCGTGTAAAATAGAAAGTGATCAGTTATTATGGGATGAAGGAGGTATTTTTTTTCCTTCGTTAGATATTTGAACAACTATAATATCACGCATAATAAAGGTGTTTGTAGAGTTAAAAATAATAATTACTATTAAAGGTAAAATGAAATAATTTTATCTTAAACTTCTATAGCAATAAATAATTTGAAATAATTATTTTTTAAATATCATGATAAATAAATAATTTGAGACAGAAAAAGTAATAAAAGTCAAATTGAGCAAGAGCGATATTGTGCCAATAAGAGTAAATGTTTTCTAATTCATGAGTAAGGGTTAGATTAGTGTACACATGCATAATGAACAAGTCAAAATATGTAGTCAATAAAAACTTTAGTCTACTCTGTATAAATAATTTATTTGATTAGCACTATTATAAAGTTATTTTACTTAAAATTATACCTAATGAAGGTCACTTTTAAGCTGGAAAAAAAAATTAAACCTAAAGTTTGAGCCATTATTGGTGACAAAAAGGAAGATTCCAATTACTTTACTGGGTTCATTCTTTATTCACTTAAATTATATTTTAATATTATATTTTTTTTCAAACTAAAATTAAACTCACATGTATAATTAAATTAAATTAAGTTTAAGTTTTTGTTTCTTTTCTGCCGGGAGAAAAGTTTGACTGTTTAAAGGAACATTATTACTGCCATTTAAAACTAAATTATTAGTTCCCACAACTTTAACAAAGCAGTTTTAGTGTATGCATTGACTAAATCATTTAAATTGAAAGCTTTATTTTTTAGATTTTCATCACTGAATTCGTAACACTTTTTATATATAGTTCAAAGTTTAATATTTTAATTTATGTTTCATATATTATGTCTAGAAATGATGAAAACATGAGTTTGAACTCAGACGTTGAGACATGTTAATTAGAGCGTGACAAATATAATATGGCCAAAAAAAATTGATAAATAATCATTTTTCATCAAATCGCTAATTAAAGCTCCTTTTGTACCTATTAATTGAGATGTGTAGAAACAATGATTAAATAGTCTGGAAAAAGAATATTGAGCCGATTTAACTCAACTCCAAACGTTAGATAATGAGATAAGAGTATTCCGAAACAATTTAAAGAGGTAGATAGCTCATTATCAAGCAATGTGGACTCTTAGATAAATACACTTCTGAAAAGGTTTATAATATCCTAGACATCTGCAATCGTTGTTTTAAGGTTTATAAATATATTTTTTATGAGAGTGACTAATATATATATATATACTTTAGTTAACTAGAGAAAGAAAAAAGGAAAGTATTATAGACTCATTATTCCTTGTGCTAGATAAAAATGACTTCATAACGTAATATCATCAGAAATTAAAAAATATCATCTAGACGTTTCTTGTTGCTTCGATCATCGTAAGATGACTTATATGTGATGTAAGGTTGATGAAATTCAATAAAGTGTGTACAAATAAAGAAACCTCGTATGACCTAAATTAAACACAAACAAAAATTACCACAAAAAAATAAATAGCAGACACGTATTTTTCCATTATCTCTTTTACCGAAATATTGTCAACTTTGACTTTTCTTCCACCACATATACCAAATCCTCTTTTTCAAAAAAAAAAAAAACGTGCCAAAAGCCCAAAAATGTCAAAATAATAATAATATAATTTGAAAGATTATTTTGGAAAGGAAAAAAAAAAACGAGAAGCTGAAAGTTTAAGCCGCCAAGCTAAACAAGTTTGGTTAATTTCAAACCTTATGTCAGCTAAATAGAAATTCAACTCTATGGGAATGAATTCACAACGATTGAATAAGCTACTCAACCGACTAAACCTAAGAGGAGAAAGGGAGATGTCTGTAGTTATTGAGCATTAATAAATGAAGTGTGATCAATCAAGGTTATGGTCATTCTTAAAAAAGAGTTTTCGGGTTCGAGTTCTTTTGAGCACGAAGTCATTTTTGTTAGGAAGTGTTTTACCCCTAATATAAATTTGGATTTAATCGGCTTCAATTGGGTACTGGACATCAGGTGGGAAGTCGGAAAAAAAAGTGTGTATTCTATTATAATACTCATATAATAGTGTATAGTTTTAATGAATTTGAAAGAAAATTTAGAGTATAAGTAATTAATGTCAAGAATAAAATAGAAAAATAAATTATCTTTGATATATTAAATAAAAATTAAAATATAGTTGTAATATAGTGAATCAATAAAAGGAAATAAAAAAAGTAATTTCTTTCTTTTTTCTATTTAATGCATATTTGATAGATGGATTTTTAGAATTCAATCAGACTGCAGTAAGTTTGACATTGTGATTTGAGTTTATTTTATTAGTGAAATTATTAAAACTCAATTTTGTGATAGTGACATTTTGATAATTTCAGTAATTCACACCAGGAATTTGTACTTATTGAAGTTGCTTAATTTATCCTATGTGGTCACGTTTAGTCAATTCATATACTCATTTATTATTAGCAAATTATTTCGTATTTGTCCTTATATTATTAATAGAGCTCAAATGAATAATGAGGACTCCACGTGTTTAGTTTTTTCAAGAAAAAAAATTCAAATTTAATCTTCAACTTTATTCTATAGTTTTTAATTAATCTTAGAATAGAGTTTCGTTCGAAATTATTGTCAAAATGTGACTTTCTTTTTTCTAATGAAAGACACAAAAGTAACACTTTTCGCTAGAATTTACTCCTTTTAATTATTTCAAAATAAGTGGTATTTTCCGTTTTTATTTTGTTTCAAAATAAGAGGTATTTTGAAAAATTAAATGAATACAATCATATCTATATATAAAAGAGAACTTTAGGCCCGCCTACGTGGCGCCACTACATACCAGGATTTCCTTTTAATTTATTTATTTCCAAAACTAGCCTTCCCCTTTCATGAAAAGTTGTGACTTTTATGATAAGTTGTGACTTATATGATAAGTTATGACTTTTATGAAAGTTTGTGACCTTTCCGAAGGGTTGTGACTTTTCCAATAAGTAGTGACATTTCCGATAAGGCACAATAAACATTTGTTCACACTACCCTTTGTTGTATATAAATAGAGGGATTTCCTCTCATTTTAAAACAACGAAAATTCTGAACTACTACTTCTTCTTCTTCTTCTTCTTCTTCTGCACAATTAAATATTCGTGTACTTTGCTCCTGTTGAGTGACTTACTGACATCATTGTTTTTGTATTAATACGTTGGTCAATAAAATTGTTTCATCCTAAGAGGATCTAATTCTTTAAACCTTAGGTATTAGAGGGGAATAATTTTCTTAAGGAGACACTGTGCATTCAGTGGACTCGATTTTTTCCTTTCTATTTCATTCTATTTTTACATATCCTGGTATTTTTTTTACAGTCATTAATTTATGCTTATGATTTTAATTGTTGTTTTTGAGTACATGTTTTAAACTCTGTTGTTTATGTTTCTGCAAAGTTATTGTCTCCAGTTATATTGAACATATACACATATAGTAGGTATATTCATTGTACAGAAAATAATTATTGTACTCAGTTCTAAGAATTCATGTTTTGATATTTTATATAAAATTCTATAACTTAAAAGTACTATATATAAGCTTACATATTATCTATTTTAACATAGATATGAAGTTTCTCACTTATCAATTGAAGAAATTCATTATGCAAGTTCAAAAGTTATAATTGCTTTCATGTTCAAGCGTAATTTCTTTTTTGAATCTGTTAACAAATTTTTGAATTTTTCCCTGAGACATATCACAATTGTATAATCTATGCAACTTAAATGTGTTCTTTTTCTTACGAAATGCCTTTGCATATATATTCTTATTTTCTTCTTTATTTTTCTTTTAATGTTGATTAAAGAACCAATGATTTATTATTTCCTGAATAATTCATTCATTAGAGGTTCTTGAGTTATGTGATAATGACAAATAATCAAAATCATGTTGGAATATTTTTAATATTTTTCTAAGAACCTATTTTTTCCATTATTTTTAATGTAAGGATATTAGTAAAGAATTATTTACAAGTTCAATGCAATTATTATTTATGACCGCACAAAGTACGGGCAAATTACCTGGTTTTATATAACTAAAAAACCATTAAGAGGGGACTACTTCAAGGCATTTGATTAAGGATAAATTAGAAAAAATATACTCTATACTTTTATGTGTATGTAGTTTTCTTAAGAGGTCTACCTAAAATAAAAACATCACTTATAAAACAGATAGAATATTGATTAGGAGTATTAAATCATCCCCTATGTTTAATAATAAAAATAAGATATTATAATCTTGAAATAAACTATGACGTTGTTTTCTATATAATTTTTAAATTGGGGTCTCTAATACTACAATTGAGGTATTTATTCTATTTACTAAATAATTTTGTTATTTAATACGCATATTATAAGAGTACTATTGATATTACTCGTTTGCAAACCAAACCACCCATATGCATTAAATTTATGAACTCGTTGCTCCAAAGCCTTCATATCACTTTTTAATGCCTAAATTTTATCCACATTTATAGCTCCTATTCAATCAATCCACTTTAATGCCTCAAAATTCTTTTTTATGGTTTTCCATTTGATTCCGGTATTTATATTAAATTTGGATTCACGCTGGAAAGTCCACATTTGAGGATAAAGCGCTTCCTGACAAAGACAACTCCATACCTAAGAAAACTTGAATCTGAGACCTCTAATTAAGAATAAAGGAGTATTATGATCACTCGACCACAACCTTTATCTCGGTTTAATGCCTCAAAATTCATCCACGCTATAGCTATTCAAATCAAAGGGTCATTGGCCCCATAGAATTACGTTTTCTGGTAACACATTTAATTTTACACCTTCCGTTTCATACTCTTATTTTATCTTCATTAATTACTAAAAATATGTATTCTAAATTATTTGTTAATTTACAAAATTAAAATAGAATTAAATAATTATTTTTTATTATATAAATGTTATGAAGTTCAAAAAAGTTCCACAACTGTTAATCTTGCATTGATGGATAAGGTATATAAATAAAGTGTGTTAGAAAATGTTACAGGATAAATTAATAAAAATAATCTTCTTATTTATATTATACATGAATAAAGTGTGTTAGAAAAGGTATATTATTTTTCCTTCAATGTTGCCCATTAAGTCATATTATATACACACAAATCAATATCTCAACTTATCAAAAATAATCCAAAACCCCACACAGCTGAGATTAATCATTAATGATTTAATGCATGAACAGGTCAAAAATATTATTTGACTCAATATTTTGGACAGTGATATTTATGAATTATGAGCCATAGACCAAATCAAGAAATTTCTATTTTGACTCAATATTTTGGACAGTGATATTTTCATTATATAAATGAATATTACTTGGATTCATTACAATTAATGTTTCTTTAAAGTTATGTAATTTTAATTTTTTTATAAAACCGCTTTTCACAAAAATAAAAAATGTTGGAATTATTGTTGTTACAAAAATAAAAATAAAATTCAAGATTTGATTAGGTTCACTATGCCTCTTATCCAGATGTGAATAATATATTAAAATAATCTATATATATAACTACTATAATCAGAAAAAAATCTTTAACGAATCCCATTAAAAGAATATTAATATCATGATTTTGAACTTGGATTTTCCTCTACTACTCCAATTGAAAATTTGTAACATGTTATAAATTATACTAATGAAATATCAAGACAATAAGAGATACAAACAAGAAATTGAGGGAGACAGATACATTATATTTGATATGTATTTTACTTCAAACAATTTTATTTTTTGTGAGTTAAAGTTTCAAAATTTCAAATCTAATTTTGAGAACTTAAAAAAAAAAAATTAAAAAAAATTATATTTTAAAGATTTGATCAAATTTTATGACTAAATAAATTAAGGAAAACATTCTCGACCAGATTTTTTTTAATTCTCAGGACTTAAAATTAAAACATATAGTTAAAAAAGAACAATCTCATTCGTTACATTATATTCTTTGACTCCGTCTCAAAATACTTATTGATTATGTTTTTTTATATATATTTACTTGTATCTTACTAAAAGGAGTACTAATTTTTTTCCTATTTAATATTTACTTTATTTATATATCCTTTTCTCATTTGCTGCAAAAGGAACAGTACTAACCCTTTCTAGAACCTTAGACGTAAGAGATAAAATTAGTCAATTAATTATTTAAGTAATTAACCCCTTTTAGTGTATGGTTTTGAATTCCACAAAGGTTGGCTAAACTAACCCAACTATGTGTATGTTGACACATCTCATTTTGTTGCCTACCAATTGTAAGGCAGTGAAGAGTTTACTCAAAATAAGAATAAATGGAAACATGCTTTTGTCATACAAATTATTATTATTATTATTATTATTATAATTATATATATAAAAGAGTGATAGTACCAATAATCCAGACCAATTCACTAAAAATATGAAAGTGGTTGGAATCTTCAAGTCAATTGGATAGGTAATTTATCCCTATTTCAAGTCAAAATAGCCGACAGTTTTCAAAAATATATAATCCATATATGTCAAATTATCTCTCGTGTTTCTTTTTTATAAACTCCTAAAAAGACCATTAATTAAGATTTTTGGACTATTTTACCATCATTTATGTTTTAAGAAATAATCAATCTTCATTAAATATTTATTCTGTTAAGGTGTTTGTAGTTTTTAATGATAAAATGAGAACAAACAATAATTATATCTTGAGATTTTAAAATAATAACTAACTAGATAATTTATTCGTGCTTCAGGCGGTAATCCATGACCTCATTAAGATTATGAATGATCATTTTTTAATATCTTAATATTAAAAATTTGGTATGTCACATATATTAAGAACTTGAAAGATTGTAAAGTTCTTACTCTTTAATAAATTTTATCTTCTACATATTTTTTTATTATAATATCTGTTCTTTGATATTATTAGTTTCTCATTATTGAATGATTTTTCATAAATTAGTCAATTATCACTTTCTCTATTGTGTTTATACATGTACTAGCAAAGTATAAGATACTCAATTTGATGACCTATTTATTATCCATTCTTTAGCCAGTAGCAGCTAGTTTTCTTTACTCGAGATGCTTATTTTTAGAAATCATTATAGATAATAAAGAGGGAGTGTCTATTAATTAACAAAGGTTAGTAGCCAATAAATTACCATTAGAAGTCAAAAATTAAGGAAAAGAATACATCTTGGCTTCTCAAAGAATCTTCACTCCAATTTGATGATTATATTTATTATTAAATTTTAGAAAATAAAATAAAAGAAGGAGACAATAGAGAGAGTTAATTTTGGTCATATAAAAGAGTTTTGGTCATACACTCAATTTTCTTTCCGTGTGATTGCTGATAGCAACGTTAATATAAGGTTTGAAAATTAGTCAAAACTTATTTAGTAGGTCTATTATTTTTCTCTTTTTTAGTTTTATTTTCGAACACATGTTTTTTTTTAGTTTATGAATGTGAAAGAAGAATTTTTTTATACATATGTGGAAGTAATTAAAGTAAAGTCAAAAGTTTGACAATTTTTGGTAAAAGGATAAAGAAAATACGTGTCTGCTACTTTTGTTGTGTTGTGATTTTAGAATTTACGAAGTTTCTAGTTTGTACCATTACTATGTGAAACTAGGGGCGGAGAAGAGAGAAGCGAGGAAGAGAATTATAAAGTGGAGAAATTAAACGAGATTAATAAAATAAAAATTTATACACTCAATCAATTTGGTTTTGAAATCATATTACTTAAATTAACAAGTAATAACAAAAGGAAATCTTTGATATGGTTCATTGAGGGATGGTGTAAAACAACTTTATATCTTTGTATATAATCAAATACAAGGAATTAAGAATTTCAAATTTCAAATTTAAATTTTATGACTTCAAAATTTGTAATATTTTATTAGCTCTATCAAATTTATTGGATTTCTTTTTCACAACAAACAATCTTCTTATTTAAATGCCCAAACAGTCTAAGAGAGTTAAATGATACAATAACATCCGTTATAAAACCAATTAGGAAAAAGAATATGTGACAACGAGACGTAAAATTGACTAAATTATAAGTTATCATACTTCAAGATCTAGGGATACGTATTACAACTATTAATTCATAGCGGTCACTCTAATGCTTGCCATTTTCTTCTCCTTTTATAAACTAGCATCTACAAACATAACAACACCATCAAATCTATTATATAGTTTATGATCTTGTGATTTAGTTAATATATAAACTAGTATAAAGACAACGAAAAAGGCTCAAAACTACTCTTAAACTATCCGAAATAGTTTAAATATACTCTTAAACTATATTTCGGCACAAAAATACCCTTCCCGTCAAATTATTGGGCCACACCTACCCTTCTAGTTAACAAAAGTATCCATGTGTGTGTTAAATGCCAGAAGATGTGTAGGTGTGGCCCAATAGTTTGACGAGAAGGATATTTTTTAGCCGAACTATAGTTTAACGGTATATTTAAGCTATTTCAGATAGTTTTTAGCATTTTCCGTAAGGACAATAACATAAAGAAAATTGGAGAGCACATATATATGTGATAAGATATAAGAATAATAATACAAGAGCAAAATCACATGTGTTGTGGGCACAGGAGCCATTGGTCCCATTTATTAGGCACCTTTTTTTCTGCAAATATTGTCCCTTGTGTGTGTTCAAGATAAGAACAAATGTGTCATGTTGTTGCTAACAGATATAACACAATATATGGAATTAAATTATTATTATTATTTCTCTGTTGCCTTTATATAAAAATAAACTTCTCACAATCCTATCAAAATCTTTTGTTCATATGATGGACAAAAGAAGACATGAGTTGAATTAAGTAGTTGAAAAATTCTATATATAATTTTTGTTGTTGTACTTTACCAAAAGAATAATATAGTACAATTAGATAACAATATGGAGAGTTCTTTTCTTTGTATATTTTTACTATATAGTATATTCTCTTTTGTGATTTGAACTACATTCTTTTAATAAATAATAACTTTTTAAAAAATAACTCAAAATACTTACTAATATATATATATATATATATATATATATATATATATATATTGAAGATAAGCTACTCAATGGAATTTTTGGACCACAGAAAAGAAACTTATATATTCCATGACCTAAAATTTTTTGTTATTCCATGTTGCTTGTCTTCTAGAATCCAATATTCAATTAACCTTTTTGTTCTTTTCATAGAATCATAATTTCCCTCTTTAGTCGGGCAGAGGGAACGATTCATCCAAATTCACTTCGGTGAATTTTTTATTTATTTATATGTATATGATCAATTTTTTTAATGTATATATACTAGATCGATATTGAATTCCTTTGATTTCTTCATATATTTACTTATTTATATTTTTTTGTTTGATTTCTTTAACTGTGAAATTGTCACTTCCAATCACATTATGTTAAACCAAACTGTGGACCCTAATTAAAGGGTCATTTTCTAATCAGGATTTGGATACTAAACCAGATTCTTAGAAAAATAAAATAAATTGAACTTACTTATATGAATCTATATTGTTTGGTTAGGGGTATTGTTGGACAAAAAAAAGGTAAGGGGTATTAGCTAATATCAGTATAGATTTTATATCATTTTTTTTGGTATTATTAATCCTATATTAAACGTGAGATTATAAATTTTATATCAACTTTTTGGAATTATTAATCCTATATTGAACGTGAGATTATAAGATTAATCTCAGGATAATTTATTCCTACCCAAACGATCCGAAAAGTTTCCTACAATTAGGGAAGTTAATCTCTTAATGCTATTCTCAAAATCAATGCTACTCCCTCCGTTCCTTTTTATATGTCACATTTTTACTTTGCACTTGCATTAAGAAATGATGTAACTTTACCCTTCTATCCTTATTTAATGTTTTCTTAAGTCAACTTTATAATAAATGATGAATACATTTTTAAGATTAATTAACTACTCTATCAAGGATATAATAGGCAAAATATGATAATTTATGCATAAATTTTATAAAATGACAAATATTGCGGTCCGGCTATTTATAGAAAGGAATGACATATAAAAAGGGATTAAGGGAGTACTATATATGGTCTATATTTTGATTATAAATAACATTGATAAAGACTTGAGTAACTCTAACAAGAAATGATGGTTTAGGCTCACCAAACTTTTACTTTCTAGATAAGATTCAAAAAGTTGTGATTGGTTAACCATAAACGTCTAAATAGTGGAATATAATTGGACAAAGATTTGTTCTAGAAATAGTTAAATCAATGACAAAGGGTGATGAACTAGTTTTGAATATTGTAACACCTACCATCAATAAATATTCCCTAATTAAAGTTTGTGTTATAGTAGTAGGGTGATTGGTGGAGGTGTTGATTGGATAATGGGATAATTATATATAATCATGATATTCAAATCAGCTTGCACATATTTCGATTAATTTCATGAAATACATGTCAAATCTATCAAAGTTAAGACAGATAAAAATAAATTACATTTAGTGTTTTTATCTCGTGATTCAAAATTTACTTTATTGTCGACTAAGTCATAACCTTGGATGTGAGATCGTAATTTATACTTTAGAATATTATATATTACATCAACTTTATTTAAATGTGGATAAAATGGTAGGTATGGATAGTTATGTCAAGGCTTCATGATTGTTTAGTTTAAAAAAGGTTTTGCCTTAATGGTGGTGATATGTGTGGAGATTCCTTGAGAAATCAGCCACTAAAGAATGTGACAGAAAGTATTCCAACAAAGAGAGAATTATTATATAGAAAAATATTGAGTTGGAGTTGCAGATTTTGTTCTTTGTAAACAACATCTTATTGGTAATTCCAGCTATACTAAAGATATTCCCTAGCTGATTTTAATTTGTTATATTCCTGATGAAGTGTATGACCATTCGATATTAGGACCTCTGTCTGTTCTGATACTATGTTGAAGTGTGTGATCATCTTATCTAAAAGTTTAAGTTCTCAAAGAAAGCACATTTTTATTGTTTAATTATATCCTCAACAATTCTCATATAGGTAGTTGATGAAGGACTTGATTTACTTATACTCTATAGTTTTTGTATAATTTTCATCTCATCAGTTAATTTTTAAGGTAAAGTTATGCTTAAAATTGAGTTAGTTAGATTCATTTTGATTTTTAATTTATCCAATATTAAAATTTTATATTATGTTGTTCATAATTCACTTGACAGGTGTGGGCATGAAGGATATTTTAGATTCCCATCGATAGTGAATAGAAAATTGATCTACTTATACGATCGTCAACAATACTTATCTTTACCTGATGAGTTAACTTAATTGTAATAAGTAATAAAGGTGTTGTTATCATGACTAGTAAATGATAAAGAATATGTTATAACTTATTTTTGAGATATAAAAATTAATTTTTCAACAATCTTCGGCATATCTCAAAAATACTATTAAGTAATTGAACAAGATAGGAAATTTTTTAGTCATCTCTACAAAAGAAAATAACTTATGTTTTGATTAATAGATGAGAGAATCCATCAAATTGATGACTAAACCTTCCAACATTTGCTAAAAATTTAGCACAATAAAAAGGAAAATAATTGTAATAAAGAGTTGTATAATGACTACATAATAGTAATAAATTGGTAACGACTCGAAAAGAATTAAATAAAGACTCATTTATATGATATTATGACATATAGCACGTGGACAAAGTGTAAATAGAGAGTTTACTATAAAATAGGTGCAAAATATAATTAGTGAGAGATTATATATGTTTAGATACTCGAAATATGATAGGAAGAGTGGATACTTAATTCAGTTTTTATGTAATTAGGCTTTGCTTCGAGGCTCACTAGGCTTAACATTCTTCTCTAAAGATGGTTAAGTTTATGAACACTTTTTACTTGTACTTCAATTTATTTTGATGGTATGATAATATTTCACTGTCTATTATCAAAAAAAATTGTGTATTTATGTGAATATTTACTTCGAACTAATATACAGAGGATGAATCTAAATTATTATTTTTATCAACAATGACATTTTTCTTTTAGGACACGTACTCATTTTTTCAAACACATTATTCTTTTAAATTTACATCATTGCATCAAGTATATCCATTGTTACAAATCATCTCAATAGATCATAAATTGGAATTCATTTACTCAAAATAAAGAATTGAGATATTACACACTTGGATTCACAAAATTAGTGAAGGACCTTTTTAGGATTTTGCAATATATTAGATGTGGATATTCATGTGTAATAAAAATAAAAATCTAGTTTTTTAATTGATGGCATCAAATCCTTTCCTTTTTTGTACGAAGTGTACTAATCATCTATTTTAAATCATTTTTTTAAGACAACTTATTTTCTATAGTGCTTTCTTACAAATATTCTTACCTTTTGTGCTCACTTTGCCCCTAATTAAAGTAATCCCCCCCCCCCCCACACACACACTACAATTTTCATTCTCCTGCAATTTTAAGCTAACATTTTTATTTATTTTTGGTATAAAATAGTGCTTTGGTGATACTTTAGAATATAAAGGAAACAATCATAGTATTGGTTGAGACAAGTTATTTGGAATAAGAGTTAAAAAATATTTTAAAGGAAAATGAAATTCAGCTAATATAAGGTGGAAGTCATTTTTTTCAAAAATAAAAATGAACTCTTTATTTTATATTTCTTTTTTTACTGATTGAATGAAACTTATGTAGTCGATCATAATGGAAAGATCCCATTAGAATTTCGGCACCCCTCCTCCGCACTATATTAAATGCTTATGTTTATGACTCGGACTAGTTCAAATTCATGCAGATAAGACCTATTAAGAAGGAAAACATTTCCATTCTTAGTAGGATATTTTCTATTCTTAAAGACTCGAAGTCGATACGAGATGACAAAAAATATTATTCACTTGATAATGTAGAACCCTATTGGCTTTTGGGGTACTTGAAACATATATGGTAGCATTACTTAATAATAGCCCCCCACTTGTCAATTATATAATCCCCAAATTGGAATCTTAAACATCCCTGTCAATATTTTTCTCCATGTGAAAATAATTAATGATACAAATATAAATTTTCTTTTTCTATTTTTCAGAGTTTGGAGGCCGCTTTTCTTGGATCAAAAGCATTAAGATATGGTGTGAAAAAAATAAAGGCATTAACATATATATGGTCAAGTTCTTATAAAAAATTACTCCACACAACAAACATAAAATTTATGTTATTTGAAATAGTGACTCTTTAAGAGAATTATGATATTACATATAGTTTGAGTTTAGTAGTAAATACATTTAATACGCATCTTCTTATTTCAATATTGAAATACAAGTGTATTCGTGAAACTACATTTTCATATAATTTTTTTTTTTAAAGTAGGTGATTTTACACTAATAATGCAATTCAATAGGTTATTTTCAATTATCACAAATAACCTAATAACATATTGAATTGCACTATGTTTTCAAGTATTGATGTGTGTGTCACTATATATATATTGAAAGTAAACTTCCACCTAATATCATACATGTATCTAAAAAATGTATGCCAACTAATGAAAGCTAAAGGAATAACAAAGTATAACTTTTGATAAATATGTTACTAAACATGTGTGTGAAATACTAAAATGCAATAGAAGATTTTTTTTTTTTTTTAAAAAAAGGTGAGAATATGGATACATCTCTAACTATATGTGGCAGCAACTGAGAAATCTCCCATAAGCATATGTTGCTTTTTTTCTTTTAAAAATTTCCACACACAACTATAGACTACATGGTTGGCTCTTCTTTAAAACATTTATAAAAAGAAGAATAAATTCTAGAGTTGTATTTGGCTGCCAATCCAAAGCCAAACTCTTGGTGATAAATTAAAATACACTTGTGTAGCATATATACATTTGTTTGCTGTAAAAATGGGGTGGGAAGGGAATCTTGAACTAGGTACATATGCTCTTGATCTCTCATATCTTTGTCACATTGGGAATATGGGATCAATCAACTCCATGCTCATATAAATGGTCCAATGGAATGTGCCAACCAATAGATTTGCACCTATCTTGATTAATTAATTAGATATTTAGATTCTATTTTCCTACAAAATCCTAAAATATTATCGCAAGATAATATAGGAGTTAACTAAATAAAAATTATGTACTATCTTTAACAGCTTTAAACTTTTAGATTAGATAACCATATGGTATCAAAGAGAGTTGTCGGTTCAAATCTCACTATAATTTGCACATGCTTGATTGAAAAATCTCAATAAAAAAAAACCCCGCACATTAGACGGCTATCACTACATCAAAAATGATCTTTAACGAAAATTAATTAACGGAAATAGCTTAATTGCTGTTAAATATATATTTTTAGTGACAATTAGCACTCTTTGTTAATGTCCCTAAAGTCTATAACAACATTGGATCTAATGACAATTAATAAAGACTTTAGTACTCTTTATTAATACTCCCTCTGTCCCTAATTACTTGTCCACTTTTTCCTTTTTAGTTGTCCCTAATTACTTGTTCATTTTGACAAATCAAGAAAGGACAAAATATTTTTGTCTGTTATACCCTCAATTAATTACTTTGAAAAAAGTAGAACTTCTTGAAAATCTTAAGTTTTTAATTCATTCACTTCATAATAAATAGGGGTAAAATGGTAAACTCACTATGCCAATAATTGTTTTCTTAATAGGCGTGTCAATTCAAAAGTGGACAAGTAATTAGGGACAGAAAAAGTATGTATATTTATTGCTGCTAAAAATTGTTTTTGTTGTAGTGTACTAAGATTAGAAGTAAGCATATAAAAGTGTGTTTTCGTTATCGATTTAAACATTTTAACAAAATAGCGTCTGAATCAACTCAGACAACATATCATATATCAAGTCTTTTTGTATTGAAGAGTCCCACGTCAGGTGGAAAAAGAACGTGTGGTCTCTCTTTAATTATATAGTCTTGGACAATTTTTTCGTTTATCTTTAAAATTGACTTAGACCTACGATTCACTTCTTAACAACTTGATATAAAGATTGATGTTATTTTGTCCTACACTATTTAATCTATATTTCAAAATTTTAAATTTCATATATTTATCTACTGTTGGATTCAGATTTGTCCCCTCAAAGACAATGGTCCTACAATAAGGATAAGAGAATATAGTTCAAATCACATAGGATTCCAACTCTTTCACAAAGCAAGGTTTGGTCCTATGTAGTGTCCCCTACATATACCCACAAAACAATTGACTAACCTCTTAAAAAAAAACGCAATATTCTCTTCGTCTCGTATTAGGTGATTATTATATTTTTAAAAAATGCTTATATTAGTTGTTCATCTTACTAAATTAAATATTTTCTATATTACTCTAACAGTTAATTCTTTATTGAATTTATTCACATTTGTTTGTAAAAAATATTTAAAGTGTGAATTAATATTTTCTTTATTACGATTTCATAAGCATCGTGCAAAATGAAAAGTGATCAACTAATATGAGACGGAGTGAGTAATTATCATAGATCCATCAAGGCTATTTCGTCTTTTCCATAAAATTTCTAATCAAAGTACTTGACCCGTACATCGGGTCTTATCATTAATCAGGCTTTTTTATGTCGTTGTCAAAAGGAGGAAGCGCCACTTGTAATCTTTCATTTCCGAAAATACCCTTCGTTACAGTAAAAAGTGATAATATTATTAGACATTTAGCCAATCAAATTCTTTTGAAGTTAGTTGAGTGAATTATGATGTTGTGGGGGGTGGGTAGGGCCAAGTGGTCCTTTTTTTATTTTTTTAGTTGATAGGTAGTTATAACTAGTTACTTCAATTATAAAAAAGGGATATTTTGTCATTTGTTGCAAAGAATATAACAAGAGTGTATTAGAGATTTCTATTTATTTCCTTTTATTAGTTGACTTAAACCTTATAGATGAGTACAAGTACATTTGTAGGGGTAGATTGGTTAGTGTGAACAACTCATAAATATTACTATCATAACTAATAGCCCAACATCTTTTTTTATATATATAACTAACAAAAATAAAGTAATATTGAGGAGATGTGATTAGATCATATTTAATATATTTTGACTAATGTGTGTCAATATATAAAGAAGTAAAATCATTTGAAGCCAAGGAATATCAACATATAATATCTATAAAATTTTTTTTTTTTTTTACTTAGCTACACAATATAATTTTCCAACAAAGGGTGGTTGATCGACATCTCTCAGGTATATGTGACTCCACCATTGACTGAGGATTCAGGATACGATCTTAGATTTTCTGTATGGAGGTCAAAGATTAATAAGGTAGAAGTCTAGTAGATAGTCGAGTGTAATGTAGTTTTTCTAATCGGTATTTTTATAATAATTGCTCTCATACCATCTTATTTGTCATTTCTAATATTACACATTTTATTTTCTTGGTTATTAGATTATATGTTGTTGTTATTGTCCTTTCTACTTTATTTTTAGCATGACTTTTTCACTGGTGTATTTTATTTTACTATAAGATGTTGATATGCTTTATTTGAGTCGGTGATTTATCGGAAATAACCTTGTTAGTTGTTACCTTCACAATGTAGGGGTAAAGTTGCGTACATACCACCATCCTCATATCAAACTTGTAAAATTACACTGAAAATGCTATTATTGTAAGAAGATAATTAATAAAAATCACTTCATCACTATAATTCCTAGCACTTCAATTTCATTTATCTTATTTATTCATAGCAAATCTATACTAGATTGTAGGCTGGACTGATGTTGAATGCTAAGAGTTATGGTTGGATAATTATGATTTTTCTATTCTTAATTAAATATGTTTGGATTTAAAATATGTAAAAAGAAAATTTGAAACACTTCTCCTCTTTAATGTACCTTAGGCAATAAAAATTGAGATGAGCTACAATCCTCAAACAATTACTAAATACCAAGGGAGAAACTAAAAATTGGAAGTAAATTCTTGTTACTTTTGTCCTTAAAAGGAGGGGTACTAGAAAGGGAATGATAATATGGAGACTTTATATATGTATTTGTAAAAATGTAAAATATTAGGTGAATCTTTCTTACTTAAACACTTACCTCTAAATATTAAATATTATTTATATTGAAGATAGCCTTTATTTATGGAAGCCATCATTTTATTTACTTATTCAAAGTAACATACCATACTCTTTCTCATAAAATGGCTATGTTAATGCGTTCGATCATTATATTTATCCAAAAATATTTATGATCATTTAATATGAAGAGATTTTGATATGATCGATATGGACTAAAAGTTAACCAAATTGATTGTGACAAGTCACTATTGTCAACTAAAATATTATGGTCATTTTTTCCATTTTCTCTAATATATATATATATAAGCTGGTCATGATCATTTTTTGTCTAATTGAGGCATCATATATAATGTTGTACGACATGATTTAAGGTATTGAAATCATTTTCTCATCTTCCATAATCATTTTATTCTATAATTAAATGGTAGAGTTTCTGAAATTGTTCATGCAATATTTTACTTCCCTTTCTCATACATCTTGCATGAAATGATTTAATTCCATAACTGGAAAATTTACAATTTTTTATAAGAAGTAAAGTAGTATTCTATTTATCTCAATTTATATTATAGTATTTGTTTGCATGTGAAATTTAGAATACATCCAAACTTATGATGTAAACTAACTCATAGATACTTGTGTGGCTTAAAATTATCTGAATAAAAATAAAAATAATTTGTAATTTATTATGATAAGAATAATTTAAATTAATTTTTAAAATTATTTACATAATAGGAAGCTTTAACAATTAATTATATGGTCTCTACCATGTCCATATTTAACTAAAATTAGGAATCCTATTTCTAAGGGAAAAGCCTAGGAATAGCGTAAGTTTTTCTTGTTTAAGAAAAAGTGGCTCAGGTTTTCTTCTCCCTTTTGGATCGGGAAGAAATCTATAAGCACCTAGAAAGTAATTCAATTTTTTTCTATATGATACTTGCAAGTATTGGAAGAGTTCAGTTGTTAATTTGGGATCACTATATAGACCGTAAAACTGAAGTCTGACTTGCTTTAAGATATCCGATCACTCTTAAAAATATATTTCTTGAATTAATTTTCAACATACTTTTTATGTGATACACATTTATGATTGTTGTTTAGATTCATGTAGATGTATAATACTGGAATACTTTCGTTGTGTGCTTTTTTCCAACAACAATAAGGTGTAGTAAAAAAAAATATTTCTTTCCAATTCATAATATTGAGTATTTCAGCTTCTTTACCTGCACAGATCACATTACTGGTATTCTCTCACACTTTGATTTGTGAAATTATATTAAATATATTATATCGTTAGCCGTAAATAAGAAAAAATGTACCTATAATTCTACGATTGTAGCACACAGTTATAGCATGTGATTAAATTAGTATAGTTGAAATAGTCATGGGAACCACAGCTCGGCTCGGCTCAGCCTAGCTGGATAAAATTAGAGAACTTAGCCGAACCAAAAAGCCGTAGACCAGTGTACATTAAAGAAGAATCCAAATGTGAAGGATTAGCCGCCGCCAAGGGAAGCGAAGACCATTTATCTCTCTTGTCCTTGAAAGCTTCGTTTTCGCTGACTCTTTCTGTGAATTCTAATCATTACTCTCTTCCAACCAACCTCCGCGTAACCAAAATTTAAAAAGATTTCCGATTACATAATTTTAGTATTCCACGTGACATGTTTAAAATATTAATTAAATTTTTTTAAAATTAATAAGATTCTCAAAACTAATAGTTTTAAATGTGTCATATTATTCATATGATTATCTAAATGTATCATATAAATGTTTACTCATCTCCCGTGACGGAACTGATCACAAGGGAACATGATACATGTATGTAACAGCCCAACTATTTCCGTTCTGGCAATTTCTTTCTTATAATTATTTGAGAAAGGAAAAGCACACAGTTTTCATGACACGTCATCATCTTGCCACGTGTTCTTACCTTCTCCTCATTGGTCCACGTTTCGATTGTCAATAAGAAACCTACGCCCACGTTAGACAACTCCTTTTCTCAAAATTTTAATCAAATGACACATTTACCCCTCCGGTATCTAGTACTCGAATTGGAGTCCGACTACTTTTTATTCTCATTTGAGACAAGTACTCCATACTAACAATTTTTTCATATTCAATTTTCAAATCTGAAACCTCTTGTTAAAGGGAAAAACGACCGTCTCATTTATTGTACCATGGTTTTCTATGTATAACTAACAGAAGGTAGGTTAAACTAACAACAATACGTGTGAATATGGTAACTGTTATGCACATGGACCTTTGATTTGACATCCAAACGCGGAAGGATAATCTCAACCGTCCATACAGTGATTGAGAAGTAGTCCACAAAGTTCTTCCCTGTACTGTAGCACATAGGAGTACTTTTCTCCTGCTTCTTCCCCCTTTCCTCATCGTTCAATTTTAATTCCAAAATTACCCTTTCCTTTTTTCAAATTCCAAAATCATCTTTAATATTGTAACAAAAAAATAGCACATAGGAATACTACTCATTTAATAAAAAAAATTTTAAAAGAAAACTCAACCACAAGCTTTTCGCCTAGGTAGAATTTGAATAAGTGAACATGCATCTAATTCAGATATCATTTTATGAGATTTTATTGAATTTATTTTTATTACTTATTTTTATCGCTATATTAAAAATTTAAATGATGATTTTTATATAGAAATGTTGAATTTTTTATATAGTATATATAAGTGTGATGTGAAAATTGTATTCTTACTTTTAGAATGCAAACTTTTGTTTTTATTATAGTTGTATGTATTGATTATCTTTTTTATCTTCAAACTTGAAAATGTTGCTTTCTAAAATTAATTTAGAAGTACATTTGAAGTTTAGGAACTCAAAATGGAAGTAATTCTATTCAATTTGTCTACCTACTTTTAAAAAAATAGTACTTGATCATCCTTTTCAATTTTACATTTAAATTTGATAGGAATTTTGAATTAAAGATATATAGAGTGTATCAAAATATTTAATCATGTGATATTAGATATAAAATACGCAAAAATTATAATTAAACAAAAATATAGAGATATTTATTTTAAACACACCTAGTGAAATTCTACTATTAGATAAATTATTTTCTAAAAGACACTCGATTCAAGGGTAATTAATTCAGGGGTATTATTGGGAAAGCACGTGTCAGTAACTGTTCAAAAAACGGGGTGTTTGAAGGACGGCTGGCATTTGGTTGAACGAACCTAACCAACCACCACTTTCCTTCACACTTCTTAGCTTTTACCATTAAGCTATAATTATTAATTATTTAATTTAATTTTATATTATATATTTTCCATCTTTATATTATTATTATTTTTCAAAAAGAAAAAAAAAAAAAAAGTAAATGTATTTCCAGCTTTTGTTCTATATATAAAACTATAAATTGTCCTTTATTTTCTCTTTTTCCGTTTTCTAAAAGCCATTACTTCTGGATTTCCATTTACTGTTCCCCTTCCTCTCTCTCTTCCCTCTCTCTACTTGCCGGGAAACCTCTTCCCCTCGCCGGCGAACAACTTTTCCGTTTACCGGTGAACAGAGTCGCCGGAGTATTCTAACGTACTGACTCTTCGTCTTTCGTTCGGTTTGATTAACTGCTTTCCTTTCGCGTAACTGAGTCACTCGGTTGGTGGAATCGCTCTGATCTCTGAGTTTGACTCGTTTCGTGCAGTTCTAAGGGAATGTGGCGAGCCTAAGGCTGTTTTTCTGGCTCCTTGTGCCCTAGATCCTGATCTAGGGCTTGACTGACGGTTGTATTGTTGTTTTTGGCCCTTTTTTGTATTGTTTTCTCTGTGAAGACGAAGAAGAGTAGGGAAAAGCTTCGTAATGAGATGGTACGTTGTCAGTTGGATGTGTTTTGTATTTTTGTAACATTTTTTGAGTTCTGAATGTAATTTTTTGTTCCTTGCTTGGAAGTTTGGATCTCAAGTATTCTTAAGATTCCAGTGAAAACTTATGGAGTTTTCCTTATATTAACTAATTTCACATATTGTAATGAGGACTTGTTCATGTTATCTATTTAAGAGAAAGTTGAATGAAGATTAGCTATTTTATAAAGGAAACTTTGAGCTGATTTTTTCAGTATTCACAATAGATTCCTGATTGAATTGTTTGATGCTAATGACCAAATTTCTGGATTTTTTTTTTTCTCGAATTCAATTTTGTGCTGCTTAGAATTTTTTCCTGTTTGTTTCAGATCTTACTAGTTATATTATGGGTCGTTTATAAAGACATCTGTTCATGGATGGGTTTAGTTCTTTGAATAAGTTGTGTCTGGTTTTTGGTAGCTAATGCTTTCTTCGTCTTCTTTACTTTTACCCCTCGTCTTATTTCTGTTGCAGAAAAAATGTTGACTTAATTTATAAAAATCTCTTTGAACCTATCATTTTGGTTCGTAATTGAATTGTTTTCAGTTGTTAAGTTTTGAGACGCGTTAAATTTGTCAACTATCTTCTTAAAATAGTTTTATTCTTCTCTTGGTTTACACCTGTTTTTTCTTTGTTTCAGGAATTAGTAGTGTTCACACCTTAAACTCTTCTTCATAATTTGTACGAATAGTTTTGTGTGAGTAAACTTTTTAATATTTGTTTGGTTAATAACTAGTACTCTCACGTTATTAGACGCCTGATTTCTTTTGTATCTATGCGCTTAATCGCCCTCCCTCAGGTAACGTAAATGCAAGCTTCAGTAGGGCAGGAGATGGCTAATTACATGCTTGAGGCCTGAGGGCCTGTGACAGCTGGTTTCTTCATGAAAATTTCTTGGAGTTATTAATAATTGAATACCATATGTTTCGGTCATGGTCATACTCTTTCCTCATTGTGTTGTGGGTTCCCTGTGTCTCATTACGTTTACTACTTTACAAGTCGATATTAAAGCTTCGAACAATTGACTGTCTGATTTCTGAATAAATCTTTTGGATGTTTTGGTTTGGCCCTGTTGTATGACCTGTTTTTCTTACAGCTGAATAACAACTATTATTCAATAATATAGCTGCGTGAGATCTTTTATACTTATCTGCAACAATGATTTTGGTTTTTTAATCCTGTTTGGTTTTCATGTTCAACCTATTGAGCTTATTTTCACTGTGGCAGGTGGAAGGGAGAGTCTGCATGTCGAGAGAGGCTAAATTGGAATTTTTGAAGCGAAAGAGGCTTCAACGAATGAAAACAGAATCTTTGAATGATCTTTCTTGTGTCAGCAATATGCCGAGTAGAAGTGGAGGAGATGCCCTACGATCTTCTGCTTCATGTGGTGTTAGAATCCAGGTTAATACTGATTCATATCCAGGATCTGGGGCTTCTTTTAACGGCAAAGATATATTCTCAAAGCACAAGGTAGCAAAGTTTGACACTTCCAATCTGGACTGGATTGATAAAATTCCGGAATGTCCAGTATACTGTCCAACTAAAGAGGAATTTGAGGATCCTTTAGTTTATCTCCAGAAGTTAGCTCCTGAAGCTTCTAAATATGGTACGGCTTCATCATTTTAATTTGTTCGTCAAATGAATTCAGTGGTTTTGCTATGACTCTGCATTCTGCGAGAATGTGTTAGCCTTTTTTCATTTGGAGTTGCTCTACAAAAAAAAAAGAATAAAGTAATCACAGCTATTCTTGCAATGTACTGACTGTAAAATTATATATATGATTTTTCTGGATTGTGTTTGTTTTTCTATAGGCAATTTATGGTGCTGCTGGTAGGCTTGTGACTGATACAAGCTGATGCTATATTTGAAATGTAACAGGTATATGCAAGATTGTTGCCCCTATAACTGCTTCTGTTCCTGCTGGAGTTGTTTTGATGAAAGAGAAAGCTGGTTTTAAATTTACTACTAGGGTACAGCCACTTCGTCTAGCAGAATGGGACACAGATGACAAGGTCACCTTTTTCATGAGTGGAAGGTTAGTTTTTATTTGTAATTGGTAATTGCTTCCTTTGGTTAGTTATATGCCTCACTTTTGACTAGTGTAATCTTTCAGGAACTATTCATTCCGAGATTTCGAGAAAATGGCGAACAAGGTATTTTCTCGTCGATATTATAGTGCTGGATGCCTTCCTCCTACATACTTGGAAAAAGAATTTTGGCATGAAATAGCTTGTGGAAAGACTGATAGTGTGGAATATGCCTGTGATGTTGATGGTAGTGCGTTTTCATCTTCTCCAAATGATCAGCTCGGAAAAAGCAAATGGAATTTGAAGGTGTGATTCCTATTAACATGTTTTTCTGTCTGTTTACCTCCTTTTCCTTTCTAAATATCACATCGAATTGTTTTATGAAATTGTCAACTTTTGTGCCATTAGGGTGCACATTGACTCTTGCCATGTTTTGGAGATATCTCCCTCTTAAGTCCTCCTTTGTTTGCTTCTCTGTTCTTTTACTCCCCTTCTGGTCCCAAGGCAAATAATGAATCACCTATTTCATTTCCTGCTTAGTTTCCTAGACCACGACTTCTCCCCCTCCTGTCAACATTTAGCTGTAGTCCTAGACCACGACTTCTCCCCCTCCTGTCAATATTTAGCTGTAGTCCTAAAGAGGTCAACGGTGGCCTTATTGATTTGAATAACTACTTATCAAGTTCTAATTATGTTCTCTACTTTCTTTTATCAGGAACTTTCTCGGTTGCCTAAATCAGTACTGCGACTCCTTGAAAAATCGATCCCGGTACAATGATTATCTTTTCTCATCTTCTATTGAAAATATGAACAAACAGAAAATGTGTCTCAGTCTCTGATTGATTCAATTGTTAATTTTCAGGGAGTTACTGAACCTATGTTGTATATTGGAATGCTATTTAGTATGTTTGCTTGGCATGTGGAAGACCACTACTTATATAGGTATGTATTCTTTGATTTGAACCATGTTAGTCCTTGTTATTCCAGGGCCTGATCATCTTTTGTCTGTTTGTAGTATCAATTATCAGCACTGTGGGGCAGCAAAAACGTGGTACGGTATTCCAGGTCATGCAGCACTTGACTTCGAGAAGGTTGTCCGGGACCATGTGTATACCAATGATATCTTATCAGCTGATGGAGAGGATGGAGCTTTTGATGTGCTTTTGGGGAAGACAACACTGTTTCCTCCTAATATATTGTCAGAGCATGGTGTACCTGTGTATAAAGCCGTTCAAAAGCCCGGCGAATTCGTAGTAACTTTTCCTAGAGCGTATCATGCAGGATTTAGTCATGGTAAGAGTCTGTCTTTCTTTTAACCTAGTAAAAAAGGTCTGTTTTTCCTGATTTTAGTCCAAGGAAACATGTGCGTGAAGTCTGCTTAATCAGACACATCCCAAACAACTAATTATCTTTTCCTCCACTATTTTATGCTTGATTGTTCTGGTTCTTTTAAGGACATAAAATTTTGGACTTTAAAATCTCATGTCTTTCTATGCAGGTTTTAATTGTGGTGAGGCAGTTAACTTTGCAACTGGCGATTGGTTTCCTATGGGTTCAATTTCTAGCCGTCGCTATGCACTTTTGAACAGGGTGCCCTTACTTCCCCATGAGGAACTTCTCTGCAAAGAAGCAATGCTTCTGTGTACGAGTTTGGAACTGGAAGATCCTGACTATTCCTCTGCAGACTTGATCACTCATCATAGCATCAAAGTTTCTTTTCTGAATTTGATGCGGTTTCAGCATCGTGCTCGTTGGTGCCTCGCAAGGTTAAAAGCATTTTCAGGCATATCTTTATTCACACATGGTACCATTCTTTGCAGCATATGCAAGCGTGATTGTTATGTAGCTTACCTTAACTGCAGCTGCTATGCACATGCAGTGTGCCTTCGCCATGGTATTTTAGAATGAACCTTCTCTTTCTTTTTATTGTCTAGTTAAATTGGCTATGCTTGTGAAACTGATGATTGTGGTTGTTTGGCTGTTGTTCATCAGAACCTAGGCCACTTGATTTTCCTTGCGGCAGCAATAGAACCCTTTGCCTAAGGGAAGATATATTGGATATGGAAACTGCAGCTAGACAGTTTGAGCAGGATAAGGTGGTTTTGCATGAAGTTCAACAGCAACATAGAAAAACTGATGACTTTTCTATACTTTTAAACATGTTTCCACGAGCCGAGGATGATGGTTATGTTCCATATTGTGAAATCAATTTTGAATGGCCAGAGGACTCAGTTGATCAAACAATTTATGAGGAAGCACTAAATGCTTCTGCTCCTGTTGTGTCTGATCTTGACTCTTCAATGGAGCCAAAAGATTATCTTTCCGCTGGTGTTAATGTAAGTGGTCTTCTTTCTGTAATTCTATATATGCCAACTTTCTTCGAGTTCTGCCTTGAAAAAACAGTACTTCTTTATTTGATCTCAAGCTAATCCAGCTCTCAACTGTAGGTACAGGGAAATGCTAACTGCAACTTGGGGGATAGTTCATCAATGAAGCTCCATGGTGATGTTTTTAGTTGTGGGAGTGAAAGATCGGAGATTTCATCAAGTGCTAGCAGTAAAGTCCATCAGAATGTAGCTCCTGAGACGGATTGTAGAACTGTTATAGATCAAGACAGTGATGAGTCTGATACAGAAGTTTTCAGAGTTAAGAGACGTCCTCGAGCAGAACATAGAAGTGTACATGATTCAATGTCTATCAACGTTGAGAATCAGGTAGAGTTTAATAGTCATTGATGCTTTTTAGTTAAAACCAAATATTCATCAATTAGTTTGCAGAAGAGGTGAAAGATGTGTGATTAAATGCTCTATTTTTCTCTTTCTTTTTTCCATATGCCCACAATTTATTCCTTTGTAAGTACTAGTGCAAGGACAGTTCTTATTATCGCTTCTGTCCTTGTATGTTAGGGTTCCATGTTTGCCGGTAGAATTTCCTTCTCTTTTCTTATCCAGCTTGGGGGGAATATGGGAATAGTTTTATTTTACTAAAAGGATTTTTTTGTTATCTTACAAATTTCTTCAACTTGACGTGATTTGTTGTTTAGAAAGTGAAACTAATTGTTTTTTAGAAATTAGTATCCTTTCAGTTTTGAATTTAATTTCAATGACCAATTTTAGTGTATATTCATATCCTTTTTCCTTCAGCACTGAAGTTCCTTTCCTTGTTATTTGAGCAAATCAATAGCCTTAATAATATAAGTATTTTTGGCCTATACTTTGCAGAGTTTTAAAAGATTAAAGAAACATCAATCAGGACGGTTGGGGCCATTGTGTTTGCCAGAGCATTCCTCGACTAATGATACAAATCATAGGTCTGTTGCTATTTCAAGCCAATCTAAGGAAGCATTGGACTTTCATCCCAGAGACAAGTCAGTCAGAGGTGGTACAGTTCCAGTCTCTATTAAGTTGAAGAAAGGGTCTGGTTATGAACAAGCATTGAGTAAACAAGATGAGCACAAGAGAGATCATAGGTCACAGTTTGAATTGGGGAAGAGTAAGAGGGAGCCACGGGGAATAGAGAGTGGATCGAAGCGTTTGAAAGTCAGAGGTCCTTCAGTTTTAGGGTTTGGAGGCCGGATGGATTGAATAGATAGCTAACTGAAAAAGTAAAGGAGCATCTTGGGTTGCTTGCCTCTGAAGGGTGGTGGCTTATAGAACCTGACTTTGCTAACACATATTCTCTAACAACACGATAAAGAAAGCTAAGCATTAGATTAAAGAGGAGGTATATTCTTTGTGCAGGCCTCTAAAGTGGGGCAAGTAGCACACTGGTGATTGTTATTGTTCTTTGTCTGGGGGTGTTTTGCAGGAGAACCTCTCTCCTCCTTATTCCACTGCAGATAGTAGGTGAATTCTGTCATGTACATTTTTTATTTTTAACAAGCTGATCCGATTCTTGTGAGGTGCAAATGGGTATTCCCAATAGCCCTCTGATTAATGTCAAGTCTGTTGCCTCCCTAGTTTAGGGTTCATTATTCTTTTGTAGTTTTGGCTTGAAACTACATGAATAAATACATAGCATTTTTTTCCCTTGCAACCTTTACTTCTCATTAGTTTGAATTAAAATGTACTAGTAAGTTCCTACTTTCTTTGATTTCCCAAAGTAGAATTTTGTATTCAAATCAAGTGCTATTTGAGGGAAAAGCCACAAGACCAAAGAGTTTGGCTGTGTTCCAATTTTTCATCAAGAGCCTATTTGGATTAACTTGGAAAAAAAGTAGTAGTTTTTAGGTCAAACTGAAATGATTTTTAAATAAAATTTTAAGTCGATCCAAACAATGTCCGATGAAAGAGATAGCATACTCTGACCTTTTGGAATGGGCTATCTTCTTGAGGGTTTCCATTTACCATGGGTTAACATTTTGGTCATTTGCCTCTCATTATAAATAATTTTTTACAAAATATAAGTATATATTTTCATATCATAATATATTTATGCCATATTAAGTATAAACACAAATGCTAAAGGAATTTTTTTTTAAACGTCAATCAGTTTAAAGGGTAAGGATTAACTACCAACCCATTTAAAGAACCAAAATGAAAAGAACAACCCATTTGAAAAATAGAGATTAACGACAAATCCGTTTAAGAAACAAAAATTAAAGCATTTGAAAGACAAAATATACAATTTTATCTTAATACTAGAAGTTAATAAATACAAGATGAGCTATTAACTTGCTCAAATGTTCTTTTAGTTGAAGCGCATTGAGAAAATCAGATACAGTAAAATCTCACTAAATTAATACTCGGTAAATTAATAATCTCTCTAAGATAATATTTTTTTCCGGTCCCGACTTGGGCCAAAATCACCAATTTCGATAAAATAATAAGATAATATATTTTCAGAAGACCCCTATATAAATATATTGTCCCATCAATATTATAAATTAATAATTCTTTAAATATACAAATATATCTAAGACAAATGAAATATGATTCTATTGTGTTTTTCTTGTTAAAATTTGAATCTAGTTAAATCTCATCTCTAACTTTTCTTATTGCATCAAAAAGTTATGGTGTTGTCTTTTCGAACCGCACCATAAAATTGTGAAGAGTTCTAGATGCGATAAGTGTTTTCTTAAGCGTAACTAGTTGCAAAAGTATTGTATCATCTTCAACTTCATAATCAACGTTGTTTTTTCTTATGGTATCCACAATTTCTTCTACGTAATGGACCCCTGAACATGTATCACTTTCATCCGGGTAATCCAAAAGGTTATTGACGTCAACTTTTTGTGGTAACCGGGATCATTAATCATGACCTCAATTTCATGAATGGCGTTTTCGCAAAACACTCTTTAAAAAATTAATAAATATTAATTTATCGATTAAATAATATATCTACAAAATAATAATATTTCATGGTCCCACCTATATTAATTTATAGAGGTTTTATTGTAGTTACATTATCACTTTTTTTTCTTTTTACTTTAATACTCTTTGTCCCATTTATGTGACATATTTCGTTTTTCAAGAAACAAACAACTTAAGTTTGAATGAAAATCTGCGCATGAAATCTTCAATTTTTTTAAAAATGAAATTTATATATTTGTAAACTACGTAAAAAGTACTATAAATCACAATAATTGATAATCCAAAATATTTAAAAGATATATGAAAAAGCTACGGTCAAAGATAGACTTGTTTAAGACTCAAAATCTAAAATGTGTTACATGAATTGGGACGGAGAAAGTATAAGTTTAACTAATAAGATTACGGCCTTAGCTCACTCCATGCAGCTCTTATCAAGTTTTAATTTCTACTTTTTCTTCTTATTATTTGCCTAATTAGCATATGAAACTGATGAATTTTTTTTCTTTATTATGATATTATATCACACAAAAAACAATTCTTTACAAAAATTTTCATTGATCAATTTAAATTATATATTTATTAATTTAACTCAACTCAATCGTTAAATAAAGTTGAATTGAGCTGATCAAAATATATTTGGAACATTAATCCGCCCAAACTTTGATGGGACGCACAGATCCACTCTCTTTCAAGTGAGAACACAACGAATATATTTTATGTTTGGACTATACAAAGCTACATTTCAGACATAAATATCAAAACTCATACGAGCATTTTTAATTTCAGCCGCATACTTCTGAAGTTAGTTTTGAAGCGAATAACTTACGAGGCGGAGCTAGGTGTGGGTTTGTGGGTTCGGACGAACCCACTAATTTTTCCGTAGATCATGTATTTATATTAGAAAATTTAATATATATATATATATATCAACTTGTGAATTCCCTTGATTGACAGCTCAGTGGTAAGAAATGGCAGTGAAACAGTGCTTTGCAATATTTTTCTCTTCTGTCCTAAGATTTAGAACCCCAAATTTTTAATTTTGGCTCCGCCGCTGCTTACGAAATAAATAAATAAACTTCAGATCTAAATTAAATGTTAGTCTCAAAAGCGGGTATTTGTATTCTTCACCTTGTTTTTCAGAATCTTATTATTTTCAATTAAAAAAAAAGTTTAAAAATTTAAACCCGCTATGTCATCTTTGATAAATACTCAATATAAGCGCATAATAAGTGTACATGTTGATTATTTATCATACAATAATTATACCGTATAAAGTTTATAAAACATAAAATTTATACTCTCTCTTTCTCAATTTATATGGCATAATTGAATTTTTAAGATTCAAACTTATAAACTTTGACGGTAAATTCAGAGATAGAAACTTTAAATTTCTTAAAATAAAATTTATATATTTAAAACTAGGTAAAAAGTATTGTAAACTTCAATATTAAAAGGTCATCTTGTTATGTTCAAATTGTAAAGGATTCAATTGGCCCATTTATGCTAAATTTTCATGTGGGCTAATTTTACTAAACTAATTGGGCCAATCATGAAAAATTGGAGACCACGTTCTAATCCCTTAGTCCCTTGCTCTCTGTCTCACAATTTTAAAATTAGATGGTTAGGTTAAAGATAATTTTACACAAATTTCATAATGTTAAAAGCTAATTATATTTTATTTTTATTATTTTATAAATTACAAAAATCTCTTAATTTGATGGAATTTGGATACATCCCAAAGGTCCTGATACATCGTGTTTCGGTTTCAGATATATCGCTCAATGTCCTGATACATCGCTTCTCGATTTCGGATACATCACTCAACGTCTTGATACATCATGTACGTCCCGATACATCGCATAAAGTGATGTATCCGAGAATAGGAGAGAATATGAATTTTTATAATTTTTTAAATGATAGAAAATATGATAAAATAAATTGTGTATTTAGCTAGTTTTTTCTAGGTTAAATTAGTAACAATCTAATAAATTCATGACAAACACATATAAATTATAATAAATTAGCATTAGAAATATTAAATTCGATTGAACCCGGCGATCCACTTATAATATTGTGGATTCACCTATAGTGGTAGACGGGTCAATTGCTGTCAACCAATGATGCAAAATGAACTTTAGTAGTTATAAATACTTTCTCTAAGTCCCAATTTATATTACTTAATTTTTTTTTTCCGATTAAAAAAAATTGACACAACTTTATATAATGTAATAGTTTAATTTTAAAAATGTTCATTTACTCTTAAATAAAATGATTTATAGTCACACAAATATCTATCACTTATTTTAAATCACAAATTTCAAAAGTTTTCATTTATTTCTTAAACTTTGTGTCAAGTCATACTAACTCATATAAAATGGGATGGAAGAAGTATAATTTTTGAGATAATTAAAAAGGTGCATGCATCTTCTTCTTCTTTTTGATAGTGGAAGGGAGAATGGGAAAAAGATTACGAGGCGGAGGATCAAATTCTCATTAGCAAGATAAAAATTTAGATAGTCAACAAACTGAGTTACTAAAATCCTCACATTTATTCCATCTATGCCGTTTTTATGTGTGATTTTTTGAAATTCATCCCAAAGAATTGATGATAAATTTTTTATGTATAGTAAAACCTTTAATTTTTTAGTGTGTTTAGTCAAGCTTTTGAGAGGCTAAATATTTTTGTTTTTTTTGTAAAATGCTTATTTTTAAAATGTGAGGTATTTGACGGGAAAAAAATATTAATAGTTCAATTAGTTAACTATGTAAAATCCTCACCCTTATTTTCCCTTTACAGGGAATATAGTAAAACAATATTAACATCTTCGTATGTATACTTAATTATTAATATTTTGATGAATTTCTTCAATAAAAATCGTGAATTTGCCTACTCAACTGTTTTAGGCGGAGCTAGGTGCGACTTTGTGGGTTTGAACGAACCCTATAACTTTTTCGTAGATTCTGTATTTGTACTAGAAAATTAAATAAATATATATATGTATTTTAACTCGTGAACCTCTAACAAAACTGATTGATATCTTAGTAGTAAGCAAGGGGTTGTGGAAATGTTTTTCGCACAAGAGTTGTAGATTTGAATCCCACTATCAACAAAAAGTTTCAGGAAATTTACAACCTCCGAACTCTTAATCATGACTCCGCCTCTCCTTAGAAAATTGATGGTGCATAAGACAAGATATACGTATATTGTCACATGAGTATGTATTCTTTAGATTGAAATGAATGAATTAGAGTGCATGCATGCATGGTTAATTAAGGAGTCAGAACAGAAATAGGTGTGTCAGTTCATTCATAAAAGTGTCAATCATAAAGCAATCGATTGCAAAATCATTGAATTAATTAATTAATTCATATATATATATATTAATTTGGTCCCCTCCCTTCCTTTCTCTTATATCTATGACTGCTATGAAGCAGCAATCAGAGAAACATAAAAGTAATTTATATATATGTATGGTTACATCAAAATCCCAGTCTTTTGTTTTCAATTAAGACATTTAGATCAGTAGTTGCAGACACAATGTGCCATAGGATTATGATTTATGTATGTATGTTGCTTTTTATACGGGGGGTTACGATGAAAAATTACATAGTATTGTTAAGTTTGTTTGTTTTTTTGTAAGAAAATGTATATAGCACAAATATATGTTGAATCTTTTTAGTTTCTTTGTGTGTTTATTCTTTATATTTCGAAACTCCTTGGTGAAAAATTTGGCTCGACCAATACTATTGACATTTGCTCTCTTGATAATCTGTTGACGACCATGGTGTTGATGAGTGTGGATCGAAAAGGACTGATAGATTACTAAGTTTTATATAAAGCATAGTTAAATTCAAATGATACGTGCAATTTTAAGTTACTATAAAGATTACTAGTAATCAATGAGCGTTGTGGTGGAATTGAATTGTAAGACGTGTTTCTTCATCTTTAATCAGAGATCTCGGGCTAGAGTGTACGAAATTGCCTTTGTTATGGAGCGCTTTACCTCTAAGGAACCTCACGACGCGAACTTGAATTTAGTCAAGCTCCAATATGAGTACCGAATGTCCGATGGGAAACCAAAAAACAATCACTAGTAAATTCTTTTGTGATATATAGGAATACCTTTTTTAGTGTAAAAGTGGTAAAACTTCACCCGCGAGAATCTCGCCTTGTATTATGCGGTTCTTGTAAGAGGTGCTTTTCACTTAGGTCCCTGAGGTTTGGGAAAGTGACACTTTGATACACACTTTTGGTAAAAGTCAAGAAACACCATCTTTTCATTATTATTTTTCTTTGTTTAAGGTATTTAAGTTGAATACAATGAAAGTATATATGGCTTATTTTTTATTGTTGCGTTCTTTTAAGTTATAAATAAAAAGATATATATATATATATAAAATTGAATGAAACAACAGATATGATTACACATTTTATTGTGTTGAAAGGTGAGGGATACGGAACGTCTACATGACTATTTTCCACTTGAAATGAGGGAAAAAAGAGAAAGAAAATCACTCTTACACTCTATTTTCCTTCATACACTGTTTTTTTTTTAAATGGGGGCTAGATGGAAATTTCAAGGTGAAACGTCGAATCATCAATAATAAGATGAAAATTCAGATAGTCAACTAACTGAACTATCAATATTCTTTCATTTTTCTTCCAAACCCTTAAGTGGATGAGATGAAAGTCACGGACTCATCATGATGATAACAATTATTGATAAAAGGTTAAAGGGTGTAATATGTTGTGATTCCATCAACTTCCACTTTTAATATATACCAAAGAACAAGATAGACATTAAGTTTAAAAGTCCTTTTGGTGCTTCACTTAATTAGTTTTAATTTGCTCTAAAAAGTGCCACATTCACCCACCTTTAGAAGGCTATGCCATCGCCTATGCTATCAAAGGAATTGCAACTTTAATAATATAGCAACTCATCATCCTACCTTTCTTATATGTTCAACAACCATTGTACATTATATTACCATGTGACTATGGGAATATTATATTGTTTGGATATACTTGAGAATTTATATGGATCAATCCGAGTGTTTTGTTGAAGCAGGCCAAGAAAGCAAAGTGTGTAAACTTACTAAATTCCTATATGGCTTGAAACAGGCACCAAAGCAATGGCATGAAAAGTTTGATTCCTGCATGATTGAAAATGATTTTAAAACAAATGAGTGTGATAATTGCATATATCATAAGTCTTGGAATAATTCACATGTGATTATTTGCCTATATGTTGATGATTTGTTGATCTTTGACTCTAACATGAATGTTATTGATGAAGTTAAGAATATTCTTAGAAGCCATTTTGATAAGAAAGATCTTGGTGAGACAAATTTTATTCTTGGAATAAAAATAAAAAGAACATGTGATGGAATTTTCCTTGACCAGTCACATTATGTTGAGAAAATTTTGAAAAAATATAACTTTCATGATTGCAAGCATGTTGTAACTCCTTTTGATTCAAGTGTTCATTTATTTTCTGTTGAAAGTGAAAATGATGTAATAAATCAAAACGAATATGCTAGCATAATCAGAAGTTTGAGATATGTGACTGATTGCACTAGGCCTGATATTGCATATGCAGTAGGAGTACTTGGTAGGTTTACAAGCAAGCCAGGTAATGAACATTGGCATGCTATAACAAGAGTTATGAGGTATTTAATTGGAACAAAAAATTGTGGTTTGTTCTATAAAAAATATCCTGATGTACTTGAAGGCTTTTGTGATGCAGATTGGAACACTTTATCAGGTGATTCCTGTTCTACCACTGGTTATGTCTTTACTTTAGGTGGTGGTGCTATTTGTTGGAGATCAAAAAAGCAAACTATAATTGCTAACTCTACCATGGAGGCTGAACTAATTGCTTTAGCTTCAGCTAGTGAGGAAGCGTATTGCTTAAGAGATTTATTGTTTCAAATACCTTATTTTGAAAAAATCAATTCCTCCTATTTTAGTTCATTGTGATAGCACTGCTGCAATTGGTAGAGTTCAAAACCGTTATTACAACGGTAAATCCAGACCTATAAGGAGGAAACACAGTAATGTAATATCATATTTGACAAGTGGTACCATTAATGTTGATTATGTCAAATCTTGTGATAATCTTGCAGATCCTCTAACTAAGGTCTTAACGAGAGAAAAGGTCTGGAGCACATCGAGGGAGATGGGATTGAAGCCTATAAATCCTTGAGTCATATATGAGGAAACCCAACCTGAGGACTAGAGATCCTATAACCAGGTTCAAAGGAAAAAATTAATCATATGATGACTTGTTGTGAAAAATGCACAATTTTTTTATTCCCTCCCTCTGATGTGAGTGCATTGTTTCCTGTAGTTTGTGAAGGTTGAGTTGATAAAACTCTTAATGAATATTTGTAGCCCGTATGGGTGGAGTGTTAAGCTTACATGAGCACTCTCGACAGATTTCACCTATGTGAGTGTGGAAGTAGGTCGCTTCCTATGAGAATTGACTTATTCTCAAAAGCACTCATGAAACCGGGATAGCACAAGGCCGTAAGTGCTGGCTTTTAAAGCTCATGTCAACACCTTGATTATTATGTGTGGACAGTGATATTTTATTTCCCTTAAGCAGTCATAGTTCAAGTTTGAGACCACTACGACTCTGGAGTAAAAGTTATTGTTTCACTAAGTGGTGGTTCAATGCAGAGCACACCTTCATTATGCATGGTAATCTTCCTTCAGCTGATAGACTCTCTAATATAATATTAAATGAGTGGGGGATTGTTGGTTTGTGTTAGCATTTTAATAATAATATTCTATAATATTAATTTGCTTAGTTTTTGGGGTTAAAATGTTGCCGTTTGGTTGACTTTCTCGTGTGCTACAGAAGTAATGAGAATTATTGATTGCTTAGTACATTACTCTATTTTAGAGTTACTGCATAGCATTACTCCATTTTGAAATTACTGCATATGTTACTAATTCTATGCATGTCACCAACGGTTGGTTGTGATCATTCAGCCAAGAGAAACTTTTGTAACATTTTCACTCTTTATTGCCCATTATCCTTGTAACCTATGTAACTCCTAAGGCCATTTATTTTCACTATTTACTACCTTATTATCTTCCTATTTATTGCTAGGAAGACATCCCCAACTATAAATAGTGGTGGTCTTCATTTGGTTTAGACATAAGAAAAATATAGAGAGGAAAAAGTTAGTCAAAAAAAGAGATTTCTTATTAGTTGAAGGGAGGTGTTCTTGTTGTGGAGCTTTGGACTCAACTCTTGTCCAGAGTTGTTGAGTTATACTTTGTGTTAAGGCTGTTGTATCCTGGAGGGGACAAGTCAAGAGGACTACTGCTGGACCGGTGAAAAACATTTGCTGCAGTGGGCTTGAATCTCCTTAAAGAGAGCGAGATATCCGCGCCTCAGCCTGAAGAGATTTTTATATCTTCATTTTGTTTTCAATTGTAATCTTGTAATTCTGTTATTTTGTAATTTTTCACTAACAGACTTAACTAGAGATGTGACTTCTATAAAATAAACAAAAATTTAGTTAGTCTAAATAGAAGATTATAATATTTCTTTTATTAATTACAAAAGATTAACATAGTCCTACTTCTTCACTCTTTGATTTGGAAATTGGAATCACTCAAACTCTTAGTGAAGTGCACATTTTCTTTTATACTTCATCAAGTAAATACATATTGTTAATTAGAAAAATCGTATCTAATACTGAAATTATGCTTCTAATTTTTTGGTTTAATGTGTCATTTTCAAGGATCATATATGTTCATAACACAAGAATGAGTAGTGGAAGGACCAATTTCTAAAAGAACTTTCCCCCGGCCAACCAACCAAAAAGAAAATGTAAAGGAGAAATGCAGAAAGATGAGAAATTTTATATATCTTTCGTATCTGATTTTTACTTGACATAAAGTTTTAAAAATAAAGACTTTTAACTCTTATAATCTTAAACTAAGGATATGTAGAATGAACTAAAATGACTTTTAATTTTGTAGTTTTAAACATGTCATGTGAAAAGTTATAATTAAAGAGTTGTCGAAAAAAGGAAAAAAACATTTTTTTGAAACGGACTAAAACAAAAACAAGACAAACAAATTGAAACAAATAGCATAAGTTGATTTGGGTATTTTTTAAATTTATATATTCTCAGTCTCAATTTATATGACACACTTTTTTTTTATCCGTCCCAAAAAATGATATCTTATTAACCGTAAACTTCTCATTTTATACTTAATGAGATCATTCACATACAAATATTTATAACCTTTCCATATCATTAATTTTTTTAATTTTTTTTCTTAAATAAAGTGTTTAATCAAATACCATCACATACATCGTAACGGAGGGAGTACTTAATAATAAAGGGACCTATAGGTAGGAGCTTTATTCTCTTGAGTTTTTAGCTAAATTTTGTTGAAACATTATCATGTGATCTTTCCTTGTGCTACTACTACGTACTCTTTTTTAACTTTTAATTAAGAAGAGAATGTGGAAGTTCCTTTGTCTCCACTATTTTATTGATATATATATGATTTGATTTTACCTAGAAATGGTACTGCAACTCCTCCAAGAAACTAATGTTTACTTTTCATAATTCAATGATGTTAATTGTATAATTGTAAATTATTTTTAGAAATATCCTTCATTTAGCAGATATTTTTCAGATTCATCAATAGAGATGGCAATGGGGTGGGGCGGGGCTGTTGCGGGGCAAACCCGCATAAACCAGCTAAAATTATAACCCACTCCGCCCCGTCCCGCCCCGCATAGCATCATTTATTGGTTTCAACCTAACCCGCCCTGCCCTATATAAACCCGCTTTGCCCCGCCCCGCACCGCACCCGTAAAAAGTTTCAAATATTAGATGCAGGAAGTGTTTAACTAAAAAAAAATTAAATTATTTTAATTGCTTAATATTTTTTTAACCTCTAAAATTAATATGTTAATACTGTTCCAAACAGTCAGTAATTTTTTTTTGTTGATAATTTTGAATTGATTACATATGACGTAATAAATAAATTATTAAATGTAGTAAAAAAGAAACAAAATATGTCAACAAGCTTTTTTTTCCTTTCTAATTTATTGGCTATTAAAAAACATTTTTTCATCTGAAAGGAAAAAAAAATACCAAACAGTGACCAAACAGATCAAAAACTGATGCAAAAGTTAGTGTAGATCAGCGAATTTAAAAGACTTTTACCTCAAACCCGTGCCCCGCCCCGCCCCGCGAGAATTTTGAAAATATATAGTTAAATCCATCCCGCCCCGCCCCGCCCCGCCCCTCCCCAAACCCGCAAAAGTTATAACCCGCCCTACCCCGCAAACGATGAAACCTGCTTTGCTCTACTCCCGTCCCACTCAATTGTCATCCCTACTCATCAAGGCTTGGAGCCTATGTATTGTAATTGTATCAATTATTTTATCTCATACTTTCATCGTACATACTAGTTGTTCACTTTCTCTTTTACATGCGCTTTAAAATATCAGGCCAAAAAAAAGGTCAAAAGAAATAACATACTTTCATTTTCTTTATTGATAATTATTTAATATAGCACCATACTCATTATATCTTTATTGAATTTCAATTAACACTTTATTAGAAATAAAAGTCAACTAAAAACAAATATTAAGATGACTTTAATAGGAGAAATTTGATAAACATAATCGTATTTTCTTATTTTTAAAATTTTTTATTTAATCAAACGATGTCATATTAGAATTCGTAGGAATAAACCGGGGTCCTACTATATAGTAGAGTATACATTTTCTTCCTTCCAACATAAAGAGCCTCATACAATTTCCAAGGAAAAGATATCCCTTTATTAGACAGTAGATACTCCTAGTACTAGTCAAAAAGATAAGAATAGAAAAGTAGTACACAAAATCAATTAGATTTCATTGTTTCCTTTACAGTAACAAGGGAAAATGCATCAATTCCCCTTTCAACTTATTCCGAAAAATTAGTTACACGTTTAAACTATCATAGTGACATATTACACACTTATATTATTCAAAAGTGAATTTTTTTACCGCTAAAACTGACGTGGCAAAAAAAAATAGGTGCGTCAATTTGAAATTAAAGTGAAAAAAAGAAGTTAGAATCCTTTTTTCTACCCCCATCCCCACACCTCTTCTTCTTCACACCCCCACCCATTGTCCTCTTCTTTTTCATTCTTTATTTTCATCACACTTCTTTAATTTTTTTATCACAATCTTAAAGCACGATTTTTTTTATTCTCAATTAAGTTAATTCTCATAGATTTGTTAGTTTATAATTGTATTTTATCTAGAAAAATTTCGGTTGATTGTTTCTATCTGTCATTTTTTTGACTTTGTTAAAGAAATTTTTGTTGTTGATCAATTTTTAGGTTAAGTGGTGATAACAACTTTATGGGTTTGGTGGTGATGGGTGGCGAGTGACAAATATTAAAAGTGGTAATTGAAGATGGTGATGAAGAAAAATTCGATATTAATAATGGTGTGTGGTGATATTTGGTGTTGGGTGACAGAGAAGAAGAAGAATTGAAGGTGATATAGTGGTGGTTAAGAACAAAATCAATAGTAAAGGTGGTCGGATATGATTTTTCCGATGAAATGAGAATTGAAATGGGTGGATTTAGTGATGAAGAAGATATAATTATTAAAGAATTAAAATAATTAATTAAGGATTAATTAGAGTAAAATATAGTTAACAAAAGAAAAGTTAATTAATAAAGAAAAGAAAACAAAAAATTATAATTTATGACATGACGATGATGTGGCAGCGAGTGTAATACACCACATAATGTGAGAGTGCTATTACACGTCTCGGGGTAATAATAAATTCACTTTTGAGTATTAAAGGTGTGTAATAGGTCACTGTGATAGTTTAAGCGTGTAACTGACTTTTCAGGACAAGTTCAGGGGGGGAATCTATGCCTTTTCCCCAGGAATAATATAATATAACTCCTACATATAGTACTCCCTTTGTTCCAATTTACTTAGCTAGCGTTTGGTCGTAAATTTCCAAATATTTTTTCTAAATATTATTTGAGTGAAAATTTGGGTGAAATTTCACCATGTGTTTGTTCATAATATTTGAAAAACATATTTCACGTTTTAAAGAAATATGATTTATACCCATAAGTTTTAAAAATGATCAAAACTAATCATAAGTTTGTATTACATAGTAAGATAGAAACGTCAACGTAACAAGATTCATTCATGACTTCCGCAACAAGTCAATTGAATCTTCATTGTAGCAAATAACAAGTAGTGTCCATGACACTGGAGCAATGTGGTAGTTCGTGGTGAGTGCAACAAACATCATTCCATACATCGTGAAGTAGATGAAACACATAACTTTGTCACATTGAGTCGATTGTTTGTCATTTTCATCAACAACCATATCATCACTTTCATATTCACTGAATATTTCATCACTACTTTGGCGTTCACATAAAAAATTATGTAATACAGCGCAAACAACTACTGTAGAGGTGTTTTTGTAAAAAATAAAAATTTAGTGTAGAATCTGAATATTTAAAAGCTCCAAATAATGAGATTTGACCTAAATACTAATTTTTCTAGTATTTGAGAATTTGGGTTATTTGTCAAATAATGACAAATTGTATGAACAAATACTATTTGCCAAATTTTCCCCCCAAATTTTACTTGAAAAATCTATGGCCAAACGGATTTAGTTTCTATATATAAAAAATAAATATTACTTATCTATTTTAGTAAATTAAGAGATTTTTGTTATCTTTTTTCTGATACTATTTTTAATGTTAAATTTAGAGTTCAAAAGTATTATTATTAGGGGAAATTAGTTTTATAAAATACATAGCCTCAATTTGTTGAGAATATAACTAAATAATAAAATATTTTTTATCTAACAGCTTAATCTTTTAGATGATATGATTACACTTTAATATTAATTAAAAAAATTTAAAGTGTATATCATATCGACGGAGATTAAGTAAATATAAAACGGAGGGAATATCACTATCCTTTTTTATTTTTTCCATCGTAAAGGTCTTCCCAATGTGAATTCCAAATTAGGCATCTTTGTGTTTGTCTCTGTTCTACTTGATGTTGATAGAATTAAAAGTTGCACCCACCTATATGAAGAAGGCACATCAACTCCAAAAATAACATTGGAAAAAAATTAAAATAAGTCATTTTACATGTTGCACTATTAAGTTAACTCTAATAACAAATTGTAATTGTTCGTGACAAACTTGATATGATAATCAGAAAAATAAAATAAACAACATTTCAGTCACGTCAAACATTATACTATTAAAAATTCTTTACACTATCGAATTACTGGTGCCCTCTTTACTTTTGGCACAAAAACTAATTTCCACATATGTGTGTCCATCACTTTTTTACTAGCTAGGGTTTTAGCTTTCGCGCTAAGACCCTTATAGCTATTAAAAAAAAATACGAATTCACTTTTTTTGAAATAATTTTTTAGAATAGCATATGAAAGTTCACCTTGAAGAGTTGTTCCAAAACCCCAGAAAATCATTATCCTGATAAATATTCTTTCTATCTTGTTGAATTTCTTGAATATTCTTCAATTTCGATCATCAATTCATCTGATGCATCTCCAGATGACACATTATCGAATACCTCAGATTGGCCTAAAATTTATTCAGAGAACAAATTTAAAATGAAAACAAAAAAAAATTAAATTAAATAGCTAAGATAATAATTTAATTATATGCTTAGAGGTGAATAATTAACCTGAAGAAGCTGATCTATCAGTTGTCTTCACAGTCCGATACATCTGCAAAGATATATGAGAAAATTTCGTTAATAGCATTATTTGCGCCCATATTTATGAAAATTAGCGAGATTTTGCATAATTACAAAATGTGGACACATTTTGATTTAAATAGTGGAATACATTGTATTCACGCTTATACAATATATAACAATATAGTATTGTATCCACGCTTATACAATATTTCTATAGCGGAATATCACAAATTAAATTAGTTCCAAGTTTGCAGGGTTTTATGATCAGTGCCTATTTGAAAAAGAGAAAAAAGGTCATAGTAATAGAAAATTAAGGTGTTAAAATAATTACACAGCTTGATAGATATCATATCATGTACTTTCTTCATTTTAATTTTTTTATTTTTTTATTTGATACATAGTTTAGAAAAATAAAGAAGACGTTTGAATGATATGATTATAAATTAAAGATATGTCAAATTTATCAAAATGTCTATTATCTTGTGATTTTAAGCATGTCACATGAAAAGTTAGAAATAAAAAAATTATAAAAAAATAAAAGAGTTATTCTTTTTTAAATGGAGTGTGCATAAATAGCATATACTAGTACTTAATGCTATTACAAATGACCAATTACATGAAGTTCTTGAAACAGTTTTCTGTGTTGCTAACAATCACAAAGATATATGGAGATATCAGTGAGATATGATCACTGTGTCATGTAATAGTACAACAGTACTTTCTTTCTCTAAAAATACAAAAAAGGAAAAAAAAAATAAACTACAGTAACTTACTACTGGTATATTTAAATACACCTTCGATTTTGCAACATAAGTGAAATATACTTCTAAATTCTAGCCAAATTTAGGGTGTTTTTAACACTTCTCCCGGCTTTTAATTAAGATTCTCATGCTCTTGCAAGAGTTTGAAAACTACTTGCTATGTCCAGATGTGAACCCAGGATTTGAAAATTTTGGGTGCACTAGTATTACCTTAGCTCAAATATGAGCTCTAAGATAAATTTAAAATAAAAACAGTGAAATAAAGACACTAGCTGGATTCAAACTCACGTTTCGCGGGTAAATCATCTAGCTTGTACCAACAACACAATGGCACTCCTATATTTTTCATGGGTGCACTGTTAATTATATCTTAATTTCTGTCAGTTTTTCAAGATAGATATACATATACATATATAGGTTTTTCCGAAATTAACGAATGCACGTATATTCTGGGATGAATCTGTTTCTTTCTGGTTATGTCACGTTGCAGATCAAAGTTTTGGAATGGATTAATAAGGAAATAGTGTTAGCTTGTTTTCCTTGTCTACCTGATGTAATTATTGATGAATCATTATATGAAGGAGACTTTTTCTTCTCTCTCCTCTAATTGAACTCACCCTTTTAACTTTTACAAGTAGTATTCCTTTCACACTACACATGAATGGATGTTTGGTTCTCCCAAAGTATATAAAAAGGAAAAAAGGAAAAAAAAAAAAGCTGCATAAAAAAAGCCTGGCAGTGCAAAGGAAAAAGATAGCATTGGAATTTGAAATGTAGAATCAAAACTTTTTTTTTCTTCAAAAATCACTAAGTTTCTTGTAGTAGTTAATTAAACACATTGAGATTAAGAAAGACAACTTCAAATGAAGAGGCTTTCGCAAAAACAATTTTAGCAGAAATAAATATGCATATTAATAAAGAGTGTTAATTTTTTTTATTAGTATTAGTTAATTGTCATTGGATCTAATATCATTATAGGCTTAAAGAACATTCATAAAAAGTGTCAATTGCCTCTAGAAATATATTTAATGACAATTAAGTTATTATCGTTAACTAATTACCGCTAAAAAATCATTTTAATTTGATGTAGTGGCATAATAAGGAAAAGTAACATGTAAGATCTATAGAAAAATTACCTGTAAATGGGATTTAACATGTGCTAAGGTGAGATCTTTGACATCCATAAGCTCAAGAACTGATTTTGGTGTTGCTCCTAAATACCCCCAAAAAAAAACAAAAAGCATTATATACTGATTTAAGTTCATATAATCTACTTACTCCATTATTTTACTTAGTCAACAATAAGTTTTAATTAAGTAAAAAAATATAGCTTTCCTTTTCCTATCATAGAAAATCGAGTACTTCTTGATCGTGAATATCTAAACTAGTCTGAATACCATTGGTAAATAATCATCAAGGTACTAAAGAAACAAAAACAACAATTCTAGGAACACCAACAACTAGTCAACTACTAAAAAATGAGCTTTCATGTATAGAAACTACCAAAAGTACTAATGAACTTTTATGTCAGTTCTTTGTTGCTCTGATTCGTAAAATTGAAAAAAAAAAAAGATCAAACCATCATGAAATTCAAAGTGCATAAGGGATGAAGAAGCCTACTTTCATGGCCACCCAAGAGCTCAACAGCATGAACAAAACGAGCATGGAGAGTACTTGTCCATCGCATCCTTGGAGCCCTAGTGCTCCGTTTACCCGGATATCTTGACAAAAATCTTGATCTAAAAAACCCTCCTTGTTGAAAATTAGGTCTAGTAGAGACACAAGAACTAATTGTGTTGTTAATATTACTATTGTTAATAATAGAACAAGGAGAAGAAGGTATAGGAAATGTAGTAGTAGTAGTACTATTAAAGGGCTTTTGATGGTACACCGGAATGCCTCTTATTATTATCATTTGATTTTGTTGTGAGGTGTTATAATTTTGGAGATTATGTAAATAATTAGGTTTTGTTGGATTATTGGATAAAGAAAGGTCAAAACAAGAAGAAGAAGAAGAAGAAGAAGAAGAAGAAGAAGTGTTAATAGAATTTGTTGATTCCACCACATGAGCTCTTTTACAAAACCCCAAATCCATATTCACATCATCTTCACTTGTAATTTTCCTCTTCCAAGTTGATGGTGAAGGTTTGAGGTTTGGTGGGCTGATTTTTAGGGATAAGTCTGGTTGTGCTGGGAATAGTTCCATATATCCTTGTTACTTCTTCTGTCTATTTCTTTTATGTGGCACTGTTCGAATTTTGAGAGCCAGAAAAAAAAAAAAAAAAAAAAAAAAAAAAAA